>CM060085.1:20154845-20452345 GCA_030533445.1 Cyprinodon diabolis
ATTTTATATAGGAATAATACTATTAAAGATATATGAATTACATATTTGGTCAAGCAAATTTATGATAAAATGGCCACTTAAAGTAATTAAAGATTTGTAGATATCTGAAATGTAGTACAAGCTTTCTAGATATCTGAAAACTAGTACAAATTTTAATCTAGATAATTTCAAATATCATTTATACTGGTAGAAATTTAACTAGTGATATCAATTGGTGATAGGAACATTGTAATTGTGACTAGGTAGAATGCTTTAGTACTATCTATAATAGAAATGTGACTAGTCAGCCTCCCTATTTTATGTTAAAATGGAGCCCCATTATTCTTTTGAAAGTTGGTTTAAAATATCTTTTTTAGTATCTAAAACTGCATTTTGGATAGGCATTATTAAAATGTAGATATCTGAAATTCCAATTTAAATGGTCATATATACGTATCAATAGTCAACATTTGTAATTAATATAAACATTTTTGATGTCAATAATTGGATTTCTGGATATCTAGAATCTTCGACAGAATTCAGTAGATAGGAAGAATGATTATTTTATATAGGAGAAATGTTATTTTAGATATCTAGAATTAAAAGCTCAATACACATGAAACGGAAAGGTGACGTCATTTGTACTAGTGAGAATTACATTTAAGATACCTGAAAGGTTTATTTTAGATAGGAAGAATGTTACTTTAGATATCTGAAATGCTCATTCTGACTAGGTAGAAATGCATTTGAGATATTAAATATATATTCAGTCAAGCTAATAAATGTCAAAACAGCCACTTTAAATTTGTAAAGATTTCTAGGTATCTGAACGTTTATTCTTATTAGTACAATTATATTTTTTGCGTCCTGAAATGTATTTTTTGCTGCTATAAATGTCATTTAGAATATCTGTGTACAGTTCTGACTAGTAGGATTGTAGTTTTGACCAGGAACTATATTTTAGAGATCTACATATGGAACAAAATAGAGGACGTTGCTTCTAATAAATGTCAAAACGGCCTGCCATAATCGCCGCCTGTTTGACGTTAGCAGCAGTTGAGCAAAAACTCTGATTGCTGATGAAGAGGAAGACATGAGTTTGTACTTATCCTGTGTTGGTGAGCATTGAATTACCAGTTTTAGTTTACTAAACGTTTTTCTACTCGTCTTTTGGACTCTGTCGGTTTATCTTCTTGTAAAACTTTAGCAAGTTTGCTGGTGAGAAGCCTTAGTTAGAGTTCTCTAAAGTCATAAGTTTTACTTTCTGTAGTCTCCTATGACTGCTGTAGTGTAGCTAGGCTGAATTCGATGTTTTGGTTTTTATCCTATAGAGTTTGAGTTTGATATTTTTTAAAGGGAAAAAAGAGATGGAGAGAAAAGAAAAATAAGTCCTTGCGAAGGAGGGTTCATGTTGTACACTGATAATTAATTTTTTTGTTTAACTTTCTCATGACGAAGCTGCAGTTAGCTTCCAGCCGGTGTGATAGATTAGCCGTTTGTGGCAGTATGGCAGGCCAATTTGACATTTATTAGCTTGACTGAATATGTAATCCAGATTTCTCAAATTCATTTTTTCCTAGACAAAATGAACATTTCCATTAATGGGTTGAATTACAAATTTCAATTACTTATTTTATGACTATTTAAATTATAATTCTAAAGATCCGTATTTTAAATATGCCTATCCAAAATACAGTTTAAGAGACTTGCAAAAGAATAACGAGGCTCTGTTTAAACATAAAATAGGCAGGCTGACTAGTCAAATTTCTATCATAGATGGCACAAAAGCATTCTACCTATTCACAAGTCTTTTAGATATCACTAATTACGTTTCTACCATTAAAAATTACATTTTAACTTATTAATATATGAAATAAAAGTTATGACCAATAACGATTGGAATACGGAGATCTTAAATTAATTTTTAGACATCCAGAATGTTTATTTTAGATAAGAGTAGTGTCATTTCGGACATCTAAAAGTAATACACGTAAATGGGGAAAAGTAAAGTCATTTTTCCTGGTAAAAATTACATATTCATTTAGATAGGAGGAATACTATTAAAGATATCGGAAATACAAATAAGTATATGTTAAAATGGCCACTTTTATTAAGTTAAGATTTGTAGATATCCGAAATGTAGTTCTTACCAGTAAAAATTTTATTCCAGGGTACTTAAAATTTTATTTCTACTGCTAGCAATGTAATTAATAATATCTAAAATACAATTCTGACTAGTAGTATTATAATTGTAACTAGGTAAAATGCTTTAGTG
The DNA here is from genome assembly GCA_030533445.1 of Cyprinodon diabolis. NCBI lineage: Eukaryota > Metazoa > Chordata > Actinopteri > Cyprinodontiformes > Cyprinodontidae > Cyprinodon > Cyprinodon diabolis. The sequence continues at coordinate 20,157,100 of CM060085.1, forward strand.
CAATCTATAATAGAAATGTGACTAGTCAGCCTGCTTATTTTATGTTAAATTGGCTCCCCATTTCTTTTTTGAATGTTAGTCAAAATGTGTTTTTAAGTATGTAAAACTGTATTTTGGATAGGCATTATTAAAAATTAGATATCTGAAAATCCAATTTAACTAGTCATATATCAATAGTTGATATCTGTAATTATATTTATACTAGCATTTTGACTAGCAGTAACTCAATTATTAGAATTCATCCTCATCAGAGTTCATTTTTAGATAGGAACAATGTTTCTTTTAGATATATGAAATGTTAATTTTGACTAGGAAGAAGTGCATTTGAGACATCAGGAAACATATATTCAGTCAAGTTAATAAATGCCAAAAGGGCCACTTAAAATTTGTAAAGATTTCTAGGTATTTAAAAGTTTATTCTTACTAGTACAATTATATTTTTTGCAGCCTGAAATATAATTATTGCTAGTAAAATGTAATTTAGGATATCTATATGTACATTTCTGGCTAGTAGAACTGTAGTTTTGACTTGGAAGAATCTTTTTTTTTAGAGATTAACAAATGGGACAATTGAGAGAACAGTGCTTCTATTAAAAGTCCAAATGGCCTGCCATAGGGCCAGCCATGCGCTCACCTCTGTCGCTTAGCAACCATGACAGTTGACACACAAAGCAGGAAAAGAATGAATACTAAATTTCTGACTGCTGTTTCTTTTATTTATTATTTTATTATTTTAGTGAACACAAAGAATACTCATGAGACTATAGAGTGGAATAAAGGTGACAACCATCGGGAGCATGAAAAAATAAAAGCCAATATAAAGATATAAAAGAGGTAGAAAGATATAAGTAAATCTAAACAATGTATGTATAAAAAGATATAACAATTGTAACAATTCTGTAATTGCAATAATTCTCATATTCAACAAAAAAAATACTTAGTTAAGCAAATTGTTTAAAATAGCAATAAAAAAAAATAACAATAGAAAATCTATTCAACAGTAAATTAGATTATCATAATAAGACAAACATTGACTGAACAATCACTTCACTGAAAAAGATAAAGAATATAAGATATAAGGAGTAATTAAGAATGACATTCGGAAAGAAAGGCATAGTCTTTTAGCATTGGTGGTAGACATCTTCTAAGGACAATGTAAGTATATTTATTTTTAATTGTCTTATTGATATATTGTATGATTTTCTCAGTTAAACTACTTGTCCCAGGTGATCATAGGAAATGCTCAGAGTAGTCCAGCAAAATATGATTATACAATTTTATTTGCATTTTAGTTTGTTCTTTCTTTAGGTTACACACTATAAACCATAAGGTTAACGTGAAAGTAAAGCATGAAACTCAAAAACACTATATTTATGTTTCAATGCGAAGCTGAAAAAGTTAGCTACCGGAAATAGCCCAGGATCCAATTTCAGGTACAGATCGAGCAGAGACGAGTAATGAAACAGGATTTTTAATGCATTTATTTTCTTAGGATATAATTAGTAACCCTAAACACATTATAGTGTATTATGCTTACTATTTTTGAAGAGGGAAAAAAGTAATTTAGGTCTTTTTTTTTACAAAAACAGAATCGAGGGGAACTTTGATTTATATCTGGTTGAGCATGCGCAATTGAGCTGATGCTATGGATTGTGCCTCCGGTACGGATCGGGTAGCGGTGACGTGGTATGTGGAGGAAAGTATTTCATGGGCCCAGTTGCCTGATCCCAGGAAAGTTTCTGGGATCAGGGGCTCGCGAAAACCATAGGTGGGAAAAAAATGTTTCTACACTCACAGACAATGGAGAGCTTCCATTTATCTTTCAGATAAATAATCCCTGTTGTACTCCACAGGAACCCTGGAGCATGAGGAAGATTAATCATTGATGTGAACAAACTGAAATCGGTCACATAGATATGATTTAAACCCCTCTAGTGCTGTTACTTTAATTCCAACAAAATATTCAAGTATTTCTAAAAGAATGTATTAGGTTCAAAAATGTAGGTTCGTAAAAGAGGAACTGAGTCCACACAGGAAAGTGATTTTTAGTAGTTCCTGCAGGAGGAAAGAGCTACACCCAACTCTCTAACTCTCTGACGGACTTCCTCTGCAGAGCCTTTTTATTAGCAGATCATAACACATGGGGTGGGTTACAAAACAGAGTGTTCTTCTGACAAGGCAATTGATCAGGTCATAGGACATAATGCTCCTCTGATTGAATCAGCACAAACATCAGTAATCTTCCACCACCGCTGCATGACAGTTCGCAGTAACCAAGTTAAACATCTCATTTCCTCAATGTTTTATATGCACAGACATTAACTTTATAATCATCATTGAATAAACCTTACATTTCCCCCCTTTTGTGCATATAAACATCAGCATGTAGCACTTCTAAAAAGATTTTTACTACACATATCATAAATGCTTTGCAGATAGGGAATTCAGTAATCAAAGATCAATATGCAAAACACAAAAATATGAAAAGGATTAAAATGTAAAACTTAAGCCAAAATATAAAATTGATCAAGAATGTAAAAAGCTTCAACAACCTGTCCCTTGAGTAGGCAAAACCTCTCCAATAGAGGGAAATTCCTACCCGACCCTTCCCTTAGACGCGATCATTATCCCTATAACAGATTACACTGTTGCAACATCATCAGTATCCTCACCAGCATCTTGGCAGAGTTCTGCATAAGTAACAGCTGAATACTGGATTAGAGTGGATCCTATCATTCTCTAAATCATTAACTGGAGGCATGGTACTAAGCAACAAATAAAAAGGAAAAATATGAGGAACAAACATAAGTCTGTTTTATTCAAACCTTCAGCAACACGCTTGGCATGCTGCCACCACATATTGGCGCCATAGGGATGACTACCTGTGGATCCATCAAAAACCATTCTGGTTTTCCTTTGTTTCAGGTGGTCAGTTTGAGTCCCTAAGAACACCAGTCCAATGGTCACCACCAGGCAGCAAAGCCACTTTAGTCTTCCCATCTTCACCAGTTCCTCCAAGAAAGCACCCAATAACCAGGACTCTAAAGGAGTTAGGTTGGTTTCTTCACCAGGGTTGAGATGAAAAGCTCTAAATTGCTTAACCCCATTTGTAGCTGGGCTTCAACACAGATCCCTACCTTAGTCGTGGGGTCCCTGTGAAGGTAACTGGGCTTCTCGCTGGGGAAAGTCTTTAATCAGCTTACAATGACTCTAGTGGATCCAAGTCTCTCTCTCCTGGATCTTCACAGCAGTTAGGGTTGCTAGTTGCACAATGTAGGGTCCTTCCCACCTTGGAGCCGCCCAATTTTTCCTCTTGATGGTTTTAATCAGCACTCGGTCTCCAGGCTTCAGGCCTTCCTGTGGGGAAACAAAAGGAGTACTGGGCAGATTACATGTTTTCCGAACAATTTTGTATTTACAAAATGTGAGACATGCTCTGCAAAAATTTTTAAAGTAGTTATTTAAACTATACTCATCATCCCTCCTGTTGAGACATGGCCCTGGTCATGACTCATCACCATTGCTGTTCTAAACAGGCTTCATGGTAAAACTGGTTTATCCTCTATCATAATTAGGCCATCAGACTTTATAACCGCTCCTTCTCTTTTCCATTGTTCTTTTTCAGGTGCTTGAGCGTTTTTCTGCATATTTATAAGAATTTCTGTAGGAATTATTGTGCTTTCGTTTGACACATCTGCATTAGTCAGAAAGATTTGTGCTCTAGCTGCTGCCTTTGCTGCAGCATCTGCTCTATTGTTTCCTCTTGCTTACCACATCTTGGCTTTTGGTATGTGCTGCACATTTGCATATGGCTATAGCCCGGGGCAACAACACAGCTTTTAACAGGCTTGTTAACAAGTCTGCATGGTCAACCTTTCTCCCTGTACTGGTCACCATGCCCCTACGCTCCCATTGTGCAGCAAAATTATGGACTGTAGAAGAAACATACTGACTGTCCGTGAAAAGATTTACATCTTGGCCTGTTGACATTTCACATGCTATTGTTAGTGCAAGAATCTCTGCAGCTTGCGCAGAATATGATGATTTTAAGGCAGCAGTGTAAAGGGTTTTTTGATCATCTACAATTGCAAAACCAACTAAGTTCTTTCCTTCTTATGATCTGGAAACTGACCCATCCACATACACATTTTTATAACCCTCCTGTGGTTCATCTTTTCCCCTGGGTGGTTAGATCCAGGGAGTAAAATGTGTTTTGGGAATGAACCTGAATGTACAACATGTGTGTCAGCTGTTTCTAGTTCTGGTGTAACTTCCCCTTGTAGCATAAAATCTGTACATCTTTTCACTCCCATACCTTTGTCTTTGGGCACCAGCTCTAATTGCAATTCCCTTAACAAATCTCTGCTTAATAAATTAACTGGACAATCTGGGATCAGCACAAAATCAGCTTCCACTGTAAATCCTCCTTCATCAGTGACCAGTTGTTTTTAAGAAATATGCTGAACCTCCATTCTCCCATCAGCAGACTACTGGTGATCCATTTTAGTCCCAGTTTAGCCTGAGGTAGTTCATCCCTCAGGACAGATTTATCAGCTCCGGTGTCACACAAAAATTTTACTTTAATTTGCTGTAGGTCCAGGACCTCCACTGGGTCCACAATTAACTGCTCTAAACTTTTTGCTGGCGCACATGACTCCTGGCGTCAGTGCTGGTCATAATATTGGCAACGGGGAGGGTCACTCTGTGGGGGTTCTGGACATTCTCGAGCAAAGTGGCCCTCCTTATCACAATTGTAGCACCTATTGTGCTCTCTACGTGGCCCCTTGTTTTTCTCCTGTGACCACCGGCCCCTCACTTGAGCCTAATTATGGCCAAAACTACACTTCATAGCTTTTTCTATTTCTAGCTTGCACAATCCACTTTTTTTTTTAACTCCTCTAATTCTTTTCTGTATGTAGCTTGCTTATTTCCTGATTTACACACCAACTTCATCTCCACCTTCTGCTGAATATTCGTCAGTGGCTCAACTCTTAACTGTCCATTCCAATCTTCCTTCTCAATCCACTTTCTGGCAAACTCTGGATCACCAACACAACACGTCACCATCCATCTAACATCACATGGCACTTCCTTCTTACTACTTCCTTGCCCCATGCTTTTAACAATTGTTTTAAAGTGTTATTACTGCAGATTTTTTTTAATTTTATTTTTATGTGTACACTTTGGAGTCCCAGACTCCGCACGTGCAGCCCCGGAGTTAGAGAGTAGTTGTCCAGCCGGGCATGTTGGGGCCCGGCTGGTCAAGACGTCGAGCAACCATTTGCACCAGTTGACATTTTTAGATGCAGTCAATAAGTAATGTGAACATATAACATGAATATTTATTATTTCTATAGATTATTTTGGCTGATGCATCCCCTTGACAGAAGCCCTTATAAACACAGTTTAATGCATCAGCCCGTTTGAAATGGCTCCTTTATAGGACACGTGACTTTCTTGAAACGATACGTACAGCGACACAGGGTTTTTCTCTATGGGCTTGACTTAGGCGCCGATGCACGTGTGTTGCTGGAGCCATCACTACTAGAAGGATTAAGGTTATGAATTTGACATTAAAGGGTAATGCCAGTTTTTTTACATTGGGCCCTTGATTTTACGTTATTACATTATGTTCTACTAACCCATCTGAGTCTTGTGTCATTTGGAGATGTTCCGAAGATAGATACAGGAGGTGAAGTCTTCTTCTGTTAAAATGGAATATAGAGGAAAAGATGTTCGATAAAGAATGCGCTGAAGAGGTTATCACATGGCTTTTAAAAAGCTGTTTTTATTTAGCCCTAAAAGGACAGTTTGTTATCCTCCCTTACCTCCAGCACAGGCCCCGTTGATGCTGTCTGTGTCGGTAGATCTATAAGGAAGTACCACCTAATGGATGAACCAAAGTGATAAACTTTTTTTCTCTATTTTACTTTCAAACCTGCTATTCCTACCACCTCTGTATAAATATTGACAGGATGTGTAACAAAAAAAGTGAACGCAACAAAGTTTTTGCACCAGATGCCCTTCTTGACACAATGGGGATTTTATCCTGAATCCTCTTGATTAAAGTCAAAGGCTTAAACCCCTACACACGCAGACAAAAAAGTAACATGAATCCATCACTTCTCATGTCTTACATTTCAGCTTCCACAGTTAATGTTTAGGTTCATAGTTAATTTGATAAAAAGGAAAAGTGATGGTGTGTTCAGACCAGAGGCATTAGCAGCTGGGACTGTGGTGGATTCACATAGAGCTCCTATTTAAACCGTGCGGTGAAGAGCGATGAAGTGGCCAAGGGTAAACTCCATGCGGTGAGGGTGTTCAGCAGCAGTCCGTGATGTTAGGTTTTTCCTGCCCTTTTATTGTGAAAAAACTACAATGAGACCTTGACTGGAAATTACATTCGGTTGCCATGGGTAGCAGTAGGTCCTAAGCAGAGGGTTTGGGATACTGATGATTTATAACTTATTAAACAGCCTTTCCAGCCACTTAATAAGGTAAATATGCCTACTTTTATATTCAATGCCAGCACAGGAATGACATGCGATGTTATGCAATAACTTTATATCAGGAAACGAGCGCAGCATTAACGTCTGCTGAGATGGCGACGTCATCAGCCATAATTTAAAATAATGCTATCTTAAAAACCAAATCAGCACAAACGAAAAATTTACCTGCAGAAATGAAGCAGCACTGAAAAAGTAGGCTGGGTAATTTTTATTCATTTCGGAGCTTAACAAGGGGGTAGTTGACCTAAAAAAAAACAATCTTTAATATCTCTGAAAGAAACAGCAGCACATATTATAATTTTTATTATTATATTTATTTGTGTATTCATTTATTTTTCTTTTTTACAAATTACCATTTTAAATGCAAAAATCTGCACCCAAGAAGCAGTAACTGGGCATGAAGGTGGAGCAGTGGTTAGCGCGAGCGACTCGGGTTTGAATCCGGCTTGTGATTCTTTCCCGCATATCTCTCCCCCTATCTCATACCCCCTTTCCTGTATGTCTACTGTCGAAAAAACAAGCCACTAGTGCTGTAGAAAAAAGAAGCAGTAACTGTTCTATTTGCTGAGTTCTTTTCATGTCAGTGGGGTGTCAGCTTCACACAGCTGAAGCTCCTCCCATTTGATTCGGTCCAGGGTGTAAACACTGCATCTGAAATGCAGAGAATTGAACTACCTGCAGGGCTCGCAGAAATCATCGCGGTCTGAACGCACCTTAAGAGTCTTTATCAGTGTTTATCATTGTTTACAGGACAAACAGAAGTTAGGAGTCATGGCTTCTGCATCAGAATCACAGTCTGCCTTGGATTATCTGGAGAAAGCCAGAGATCGCCTTGTTGGGGAATTAAAGAATCACTCAGTAATTCTAGAGAACTTGCTTCATCAAAGATTTCTCCTTGATGAAGAGGTCAGCGGCATAGAGGCAGAGAAAAATCACTATGATAAAGACAGAAAGATACTGGACTTAGTCATTAGAAGAGGTGAACGAGCCTGCTACCACTTACTGTGGATTATTAACCAGACGAGGAAGAGGACCAAAGAGAAATCAGCTTCTCTCTTGAAGAACTATGATGGAGCTGAGGCTGAAAAGTTTGACCTATATCACTGGATCAGCTGCTTTCCTTTCAAAGAAGATGCAGAAATGGATACAAACTACTTGCAAGGTATATAACTAACATCTATTTTACTGACAATTACGTTTTCTTTTTTTTTAGTTTAGTGCACATGTTTAATGTTATTGCTGCATTATGTCATATGTTTTTTTCAATTTGTAATTGAGGTACAAGGAAGTAAATTTAATTTTGTTGTTATTTTGATCTTAGGATCCAGTTCTTGCTACAAATATCAAGAAAAGTTGAAGGCAAAAGCAAAAGAAAAATCTAAACATTTTTGGGAAGGAGGTAAAAGGCTTTTTGAAGAAGATAAAAAGCCTGAGCTATCATTTATTCCACTGGTGCTAGATACAGAAGACTCAGCTCCCCCGTCCAAAATAACGACATCTAAAAACATGAAGAGCAAATTAAGTCGCCCTGAAAAGTTAAGGACTTATATTCCCAGGGATAAACCAAATATCTCCCCCAGTGACCTGCTGGAAACTGATGAAAGGTTCCTCTTGGTTGGCAAACCTGGAATTGGAAAGACGGCTCTGTGCCATGAAATACTAAGACTGTGGTCAGAGAGAGATGACAAGAGGCTGGATTACATGTTTTACTTTGATATGAGGGAAAACAACGTCCCACTAATCAGATCAGAGGATCTTCTTCAGTACAGTGAACCAGATGAGGGCAAAGATGAGATCTTACAGGATATGAAGAGCTACTCAGAAAATGTCACAGTCATTTTAGATGGAGTCACTGATATTTCTTCTGTGATAAAAAAACTGGTAGAAAAAGATCTGCTGTCTGATGCAAAAATCATCATCACCTGCAGACCAGATGATGAGGAAGATCTCTGTCTAGAAGACTGGCTCAGAGTGGAGGTGAAAGGCTTCAGTGAGGGAGCAATAAAAACATATCTGTCTAAAGCACTGGGTGACGATCATCAGGAGGTGCTGAGTAACGTGGAGCTGGTGACTCTTTCTCATGTTCCAATGTATGCTCTGATGGTGGCCGCCAGCGTTTCATCAGATTTCTCTCTGCAGCCCAAAACTGTCACTGAAATATACATCAATATTGTTCGGTTTAGTCTCCAGATGAACAGCAACAGAACCAGGATGAAGAATCTCAATCAGTTCATTGGAAACAAGACAGATGAAATCATGTCTCTGGCTGAAGCTGCTTTTTATGCAACTCAAAGTAAAACTGTGAACCTTGAAGGACTTTCTATTGAGGACAACTGTGTCCTTTCCTTCCTGAAATCACTTGATGTAAAAGTCGCTCCTACTGAAACCATAACTGTCCACGCTTTCCTCCATTACACCATGCAGGAGTTCTTTGCTGCTCTGTGGCTTTTAAAGAATCCAGAGAAGATCAGGAAGGTTTTTCAGAAGAGCCTAACTGATGAGATGAAACACATGAAACATCTGATCCCTTTCATGTGTCGCTTGTTGAATGACAGGAATCCACGTTTGATGAGCTGTCTGATTCCAGCTGTGGAGCTAAAGAGAACATCTGATTGGTTCCTCAAAGAGATGATCGACACGTTTTGCAGCGAGCCCAAAGTTGACAGACTGTTCCAGTACCGATGTCTGTACGAGTCCCAGAGCGTTGGAGCCTGCATCTACTTTCTAAACAAACTGGACTTCCATCTGGACCTCAGTGGAGAGAATCTGGACCCGTATTCCTGCCAAGCTGTGGCCTTTATTGTCACTCAGTCGGAGAAAGGGAAAACAAGCCTGAACCTTCAGGATGTGACGGTATCAGACCAAGGAGTAGTGAATCTGTTTGGATGCCTTCAGCATTTTCAAATGTATGGGGACATGTATTATTAGGATCTGCTAATGCTCAAAATCACATATATTGCAATACTCTTCAAAAGATGCTGTTCAAACAGTTGAGATTTTTCTGTATTTCAGAGATGACCATCTTCGACAGCAGCTCTGGAAGATTTTCCTTCTTTATGAAGGACCGATGGACGACATAAATGACAAGGCAAATATTAATTAATAATTTTTGTTGGAAAGTTTCCTGACCACAGATGTTTGCTTTTTCTATAAAATCTGTTGCTACTTCTTCACAGATGGACTTTAAAGTTCTGCTGCGCCTTGATGGTAACCAGCTACATCTTCCAGTTGGGGGTACAGAACACCTTTTTGAAAGAGCTCTGATGCTCATCAAAGGGGCAAAGCCTAAGGTGGAGGTCTGGTTGTATTGGCGCAGTGGAGATCAAGGCTTGATTCAACATGAATACCTGTTGGAGGCTTTGTCACACATCAGCTTAATCAGGTGAGTCAGAGCAATTCAGTTATTATACAATCTCACAGCAATTCTGCAATTCTGTTATTATACAATTCTGACAGAAGACAGATTGTATAATAACAGCAATTCTGTTATTATACAATCTCACAGAGTAACTCAGAACTGTGTTATTGAAGTTGATCGTTGATCTCCTTTATGAGTTGGAGGTATTGCAATGATCAGTTTTATTTGTGACTTCAGTTACTGCATGATTTGTCTTAAAATTTAGTTTAGCAGTCTAAAGGCAAAAATGATATTTTACAATATAATTATTTGTAATTTTGTCATTGTTGTCCAGCTTATATTTTTGCAGTGGAGAGATTTGTGATAAATATTTCTTTCTCATTGGTTCAGCTTTCACAGCCCACAATTGCAAGAACAAGCAGAGTTCTTTGTGAATCTGTTCTGTGCCGCTGCAGAGAGAGAAAAGCAGACAGGAAAGAAGATTCTGGACCTCTTGAAACCAGTTTGCAAATATAAAACATTGCCTTCAAATCACCTAAACAGGAATAAATATCACAGTGACTTCCTGCTGGATCTTTACTCCCAGATGAAGGACTGTGAGACTAAAACAGGTCTGAGTCTCCTTCCATTGTTGCTGCCAGTTTTCATGTTGGCTCATCCAGTCTGGAGCATAGACCTCTCAAAGAGAAAGACCTCCATCCTCCTGGAAGTGTTGAAGCTCCAGTCAGAGAAAAAAAGCCTGGCACTGACAGGCTGCTCGCATGAAGAGAGCGAAGTGAGGAGATTTTTAGATTGCCTGCCTCGTATTGACGAGATTAGGTAAATTTTCTTTTACATTTCCGTTTTGTTGTTTCAGTCAATACATATTTCTTTACACAGAAAAGAATCTTGAAACAAAATGTGACGTTTGTAATGTTCTTTATCACTATTTTTGCAGTTTTGTTTCCAATGGAGCCGACGAATCAAAACAAACCCGCTTCGTAGCGAATCTGTTCTATGAAGCAGCAAAGAGAGAACAGCTCACAGGAAAGAAGGTGGTGAAGCCATTAGCATCAGTCTGCTCATATACATTTCCTGTAAATGTAGAAGACACATTTTATTATTATGACAAGGAGAAGCATGTGGATGCTCTGCATCGGTGTCAATTCCTGCTGGAACTGTACTCCCTGGTAAAGGACCATGAGACTAAAACAGGTCTGAGTCTCCTTCCATCATTACAGTCAGTTTTCCAGTCAGCTCCTCCAGTCTGGACCATAAAGCTCTCAGAGAGAAATACCTCCATCCTCCTGGAAGTGTTGAAGCTCCAATCAGAGAAGAAACCAGTGAAGCTGACAGACTGCTCACATGGAGAGAGTGAAGTGAGGAGTTTCCTACAGTGTCTGCCTTATATCTCACAGCTCAGGTACAGTATCTATTTTTGTCGATTCTGTTTTGTTGTAAATGTTGTCAGTGTTTCTTTACAGACAAGAAATGCTTGAAAGAAAATCAAATTCTGAATTATCCCTTTATTTATTTGACATTTTTTCAGGTTTGGGTTACAGGCACCTAACAAGTCAGAACAAATCAGGTTCTTGGTAAATCTGTTTGGTGCAGCAGCAGAAAAGGAACAACAGACTGGAGAGAAGATGGTGGAGCTGTTAACATCAGTCTGTAGATATGAAACTTTCCCTTTAAGGGAAAAAAACATTTATGCCAAATATCAGAGTGACTTCCTGCTGGATCTTTACTCACAGATGAAGGACAGTGAGACTACAACAGGTCTGAGTCTCCTTCCATCATTACAGTCAGTTTTCCAGTCAGCTCCTCCAGTCTGGACCATAAAGCTCTCAGAGAGAAAGACCTCCATCCTCCTGGAAGTGTTGAAGCTCCAATCAGAGAAGAAACCATTGAAACTGACAGACTGCTCACATGGAGAGAGTGAAGTGAGGAGTTTCCTACAGTGTCTGCCTTATATCTCACAGCTCAGGTACAGTATGTTTTTTTGTTTTTTTTGTTTATCAGTATATCTTTGTGAACTGACAAGGTTTTAAACAAAGTTAAAAGTCACAATCTTTTTCTTTTTTATTATCTAATTTGCAGTTTTGGGATACCAGCATCTAAAAATTTAGCAATGCTGTTCTGTGAAGCAGCACAGACAGAGAAGAAACCAGGAGAGAACATGCTGAAGCTGTTAGCATCCGTCTGTAGATATGAAACATTCCCCTTAGGAAAAAGTAAATTGCTTGGCTACTATCAGAGTTTCCTCCTGCTGGATCTTTACTCCCAGATGAAGGACTGTGAGACTAAAACAGGTCTGAGTCTCCTTCCATCATTACAGTCAGTTTTTCAGTCAGCTCCTCCAGTCTGGACCATAAAGCTCTCAGAGAGAAAGACCTCCATCCTCCTGGAAGTGTTGAAGCTCCAATCAGAGAAGAAATCAGTGAAGCTGACAGACTGCTCACATGGAGAGAGTGAAGTGAGGAGTTTCCTACAGTGTCTGCCTTATATCTCACAGCTCAGGTATATTATCTGTTTAGTGTGTTTTGTTTTGTCCATGCTATTTTTAACAATCAACTTTGTACAGACAGGGTTTTAAAGACAATTGCCACATTTTCTCCTTTTTAATTTTTGCAGAATTTGGTTCCAGACTTCTAACAATTCAACACAAACCAACTTCTTAGTGAATCTGTTCTGTGCAGCAGCAGAGAGAGAACAGCTGAGAGGAGAGAAGATGGTGGAGCTGTTGGCATCAGGCTTGGGATATGAAAGATTTTCTCTAGAAAGGAATCTTGCATATCTAAGGAATATTGAAATAATGACTTTCAGAGAAGAAGATGATGAATATCGTCTAGTGTTACTGTTGCATCTTTACTCCCAGATGAAGGACAGTGAGACTAAAACAGGTCTGAGTCTCCTTCCATCATTACAGTCAGTTTTCCAGTCAGCTCCTCCAGTCTGGACCATAAATCTCTCAGAGATAAAGACCTCCAGCCTCCTGGAAGTGTTGAAGCTCCAATCAGAGAAGAAACCAGTGAAGCTGACAGGCCGCTCACTTAAAGAGAGTGAAGTGAGGAGTTTCCTACAGTGTCTGCCTTATATCTCACAGCTCAGGTACAGACATTGTACTAAAAAGTGTTAAAAATAAAAAACAGATATATTGAAAAACAAAATAATTTTTTTATTCAAAGACTCCGAATTAATAACTTTGAACATAGCAATAAGTCAGGAAGTTTCTTAGCTAATCAGCTAAAAATAAACAAAGAAAAAAATGGCTATATTTGCAGTCACAGACTCAATTGGTAATATATTACAGGATCCGGAGGGTATTAACAATGCCTTCCGAGATTTCTATAAATCTTTATACACATCACACTTAAATCCATCAGATAATGATAGCAAGCGATTTCTGGATAAAATAACTCTTCCTAAATTATCAGAGAGTCAAAGAGTGACCCTGGACTCACCGCTGTCTAAAGCTGAAGTTCAGGAAGCATTAAAAAGCATGCCAAACAATAAAGCGCCAGGTCCAGACGGGTTCCCTACTGAGTTCTATAAAGAGTTCTGGAACATTCTGGCCCCAACGTTCCACAGAATGCTGCAGGAAACTCAAGATAATGGCAAATTTCCATTTAATATGAATTCTGCCACCATTAGTCTCCTGCTTAAGCCAAGCAAAGATCCTATGTTTCCCACCAGCTATCGTCCCATATCCTTAATTAATGTCGATATTAAATTATAAATCTGTAAAGCTTTAGCAAAACGCTTAGATAAAATCACTCCCCTCATCATCCACCCAGATCAAACTTGTTTCATTAAAGGAAGGCAGTCAGCTGCTAACACATGCAGACTGCTGAATTTAATAGATTATTCCTACAGTAAAAATATTAAATTCTATATATTGTCTTTATATGCAGAAAAAGCATTCGATAGAGTAAACTGGAAATTTTTATTTGCTACTCTACATAAATTTGGTTTTGGCAATTCCTTTATAAATTGGTTAAAAATATTATACAGCTTCCCAACAGCCTGTGTCAGGACAAATAATCAAACATCTTCCAGCTTTTGTCTCCAGAGGGGCACCAGACAGGGATGCCCGCTCTCACCCTCACTTTTTGCTATTTTCATTGAGCCTCTGGCTGCTACAATCAGACAAACAAATATGATTAAAGGTATAAAAGGCATGAAAATTGAGCATAAAATTAGTCTTTACGCAGATGATGTATACACTTGCCACTCTCAAGTGATTAGTTTACTAGAATCTTTCTCAAAAGTCTCAGAATACTCTATAAATTGGTCTAAATCTATAGTACTACCAATTAATTGCTCTCTACAGAATCCCTCAGATCTACAATTGCAATCAGGAAATATCAAATATTTGGAAATTACTGTGTCATCTAAATTAGCTGAGTTACCAAAACTCAACCACACCCCTCCTTTAAAAAAATAGAAGAGGACCTAGAAAGATGGAAATCGCTTCTGATCTCCCTTATAGGTAGAGTAGCCTCAATTAAAATGATGGTCGAATTAACTACCTATTTTCAATGATCCCTAATAAACCATCACCCGAATGGTTTAAATCTCTCGATTCTTCCATCTCTAAATTTCTTTGGAAGGACAAACCCCCTCGAATGAGCTTAAGGACTCTACAGAAAACTAAAGACAGAGGGGGACTAGATTTACCTAAATTCCAACACTACTACTTAGCAAATAGATTACAATACATCTCATAAATGTATAAAACGTAATCCCTTAGATGAGCCCTGGATAGACACGGAACAGGAAATATGCAGTAATATAATTTCAGATTTGCTGTTTATTAGCTCTAAGATCAAACGGCACCCATGTTTTAAAACTATTAACATCAGCTCTTCCCTGACAGCATGGTGGGAATTTCTAAAAATAACGAAGTCATCATTATCCCGTGCAGTCGTACACCCATCTGGAATAACCCTGACATTCTACAGAACAATAATATGAGAAACTTTCCGTACTGGAAGAATAAAGGTATGACATATCTGGATCATTTATTTGCTAGATTAAATTTGCAATATGGCATTAACAAAAATGAATTCTTAGAATATGAGCAAATTAAAGCTATAATTACAAATAAATTTAAGCATATTGGTGGAGGTTTAAAAATTCAAACTAATATATCAGAGTTCCTAGAGTTAACCCCCCCCCCCCCCAAACTACTGTCTAAATTATACAGGTCACTGACTAAACTGGATGATACAATATCTCTTCCCATTACTAAATGGGAGGAGAATTTATCTGTCAGCTTTGAACAAAACATCTGGGCTCAGATATGTCTAAGAACTTTTAACATGACTAGAAACCCCAATTAATACAATACAAAATCCTCCACAGAGTGCACTATACAGGTCAAAGATTATTCAAGATGGGTTTTGCGTAATCTAACATCTGTCCACAGTGCACAGGCAATCAACTTGATAATTATTTTCACGCGTTATGGTTATGCACGCCGCTTCAGAGATTCTGGGTACAGGTTTGTAAGGGTCTATCACCGTGCCTGGGTTGTAAAATCTCACCTTCCCCTTCAGTTTGCTTGCTGGGTGACTTTGAGGGAAGCTCTATGGAAAAAAAATCAGTTTGCATGGCATTCACTGCATTATGTATCGCAAAGAAAACTATCCTCAGGAATTGGAAAAGTAGGGATAAACTCAGCATCAATCAGTACAGAGATCTGTTTTTGGATCATATTAATCTTGAGACAGCATCTGCATCCCCATCAGACCGATCTTTCTGGGCTCCCTTGATCGGATCCATCACTTATTGTAGTAGGGGGCTGTGGGGCGCGGGGACTGGTTCGGGGGTCCTTGGGTCCTGGGGGGCTCGGAGCGGGGTGCCTGGCGGGTCTAGCCCCTGGGGTCTGTTGCCCCCATCGGGGCGGGGCCTGGGGTACCTCGGGGGGGGTCCTACAACGGCCACGTGCGGTGCTCTTGGGGGGTTCCGTGGTGGCAGACGTGGGCTACTGGCCTGGTAGCTGTGCTGCTGCTGGGTGGGTCCGGGGATCTGGGATCCCTGGGGTGCATTGCCCTTGGGCGGGGGCCCCTGTGGGGCTGATGGGGTTCGGGTTCTGTGAGGATTACTGCTTGGGGTCAGGGCCGGTGTTCGCCCAGCTGTCCGCCCATGCCGCGGCCTCTGAGGTGCCTCGGGGCCTGTTGGGCTGGGGGGGGGGGCATGGACATTAACACCTATGGCAGATGCTTACCCCTTCAGGGGTTTGCACTCTGCTAGTGGGAGAAAGGGAGGGAGGGGGAGTGGGAATTATCTTGGCCTGGATGTCTTTTGTCGCTTGTGTGGTGAGTAGTTTGAATGTTAATGTAGGGGGGGATTAGATCTCCAGAGGGGGTGCGGGGGGTGGTGATAGAGGGAAGAGGATTTCAGAAGGGCTTCGGGTCTGGCTCCCTGTCTCGGTCCTGGTCCGTGCCGTCCCCTGGTGGGGCTTCATTTATTTATTTATTTTAATTATTATTATCATATTTTTTTTTTTTGTGGATGGACAGGATGGGAAGAGGGTGGTGTTGTCGGCCCTGTGCCTGGCTGGCTGGTGGGTCCTGCTGCCGGTCCCTGGCCCCCGGGCTACAGTGGTGAGACTGGTGGGGACCCCCTCTCCGGAGGGGCTCTCGGGGAACGGGGGGAGCTGGCTCCCTGGGAATGCAGTAAGCACCCTAGTCCTTTGCTCCCCATCCCCGAAATCCTCCCTCTGTCTGCTCCATCACACTGCCACACATGTAGGTTTTTGGGGAGGGGGTCGTTACTGGAGGGCCCCACCTTCTGATGATGTCCATCACCCCAATTTTATATTGCATTTTAGACACTTCCATCTACAACATTTTCACAACACACATCTATGTAGGGTATTTTCTGGGGAGTGGGGGTCAAGGCTACCCGGGGGGGGGGGCTTATTTTATGGGCCTCACCACGGTCGGCTTCCTCCATCCCCTCTTGCATCTTGACATTGAGGGTTCAGGGTTGTCGAATGGGGGGTGCACTGGCACCGTCTATCTCCCAGAGGGTGAATGGACTGTGCATTATTGGATGTGAGTGTTATGTGTGAATGTGTGTCCGCGTTTTTTTTTTTTTTTCTGTGGTGCGAGTGGGGGCACTAGGAAGGGAAGGCGTGATTGAGATTGTGTTTTTTTTCTTTTTCCCTCTCTCTCTGAACTGCCCCCTCTCCCAAATACATCTCAAGTCTCCGCTTAGTGCGGAGCCCATTCCCCCTGTCCTGCTCTCCCTCCGCTGGCTGGCGTCGGGGCTCGCCGGTGCACTGGTGGAGCTCGGGATCTGGGGGTGGATGACCGGGTGGCTACTGGGTCATTCCTGGCGGCCTCTCCGTGGGCCCCAGCCGGCCGGGGCCTTGCTGGCACTCCTGTCTGGGGGTCGGGCGCCCCTGGGGCCCCGGATCCCTGGGGCCCAGGACTGGATTCACTTCAGGGTGGCCAGCTGCAGGCGGAGCCCACGGACTCGTCCCCGCGGCTCCCCGGGGCGCCGGCATGGCGGTGGCTGGGGGGCTTCTTGGGGGCTGTCTCTCCTCCTCCCTTGGTGGGGGTCTGATTTCCGGGGCTGGCCCCTCCTTGGTGCCTTCGCTTTTGGGGTCCCTTTGGACTCAGTGCTCTGGGGGGTGCGCCTCTTCGGCTCTCCACAACCACTATTGAGCATTTTTTCTATGGATAAACTTTACATGCACAAGTGCACCCTCATGAACAATTACAGGTGCTTGGCTCCAGGTACTCAGAGATTCACTTCCATACAGAAACCCCTCATTCATATCTTCAGGTAACACAGAGTACATGTCAGACTTAATAATACTACTTTAGCGATAGTTTCAAGGTGTTGCTTTATTGTATGTCTCGTACCATGTCTTTCGGTCGTGCTGTTCTTTTTTCATCTCGTTACAGGTGATGAAGCAGACTGAAAATGTTTTGTCATTATCTCCACTCTATCCTTTCTTTCATCTTTTCTCTTTTTTTTCTTTTTTCCTTTTTCTTCTGTTTTTCTGCTCTACTTACATTGCAGTTTCCATATAAACTGTAAAACTCACTGCATAATTATAATAAAGCAATTTATATGCATGAAACAAGTGGAGCAATTGCCGTACTGCTACACTTGTGAAAGTAAAATCTGTTGGGCTCTTTTTGGCATCAAGACAATTATTCTTATTGCCAGACAGGACACTGTAAAAAGGAAAAAAAAAAACGGAAAAAAGTAATTTGTTTAGACCATCTTTTTTTTAAAATAGTTAAATCTTAATATGTTGTATAAGTAAACGTTTGTCTTCCTAAAATCTGTATCATTGAAACAAACTTCAGGTAGACTTACGATAGTTTAAAAAAAAAAGGAACAAAATGCTTTTGGCCAAATAAAGCTGAAAATGCATGACATTTTAGTTTTTTTTTTTAACATATTTTAAAGAGACTATAGCTTGGTTTTAACAGGTTTTATTAAGACTGAAAAACTGCTACTAAACACTTCTTAATCACTCAAATGGGAAGTATTTTGTAGTTTTTTTTCTCTCATTAAACTTATCCAGAGTGCTATTTTGCTTGATTCATGATGTCTGAGTATTCCACAGGAAATATGCTCTCTGAGCAGCATCTCCTCTACATCCTATACGAGTGTCCATCACCATTTTACGTAGAAATGTGATAACCAGCTCACTTCAGGAACCTACCTTGATTGCACAGTTTAGTTGCAGCCTCCCTCTAAATTCAGAACACTTTCTAGTGATCTTTTCCCCCCTTTAGGCATGGTTTGGGGTTAAAGTAAAATAATATTTTAGTTTGACCCACTCCGTTTATTTGCTCCTTTCAGTCACTTTTTCTAATGTTATCACCCTTGAGTTTAACATTTTCTTGCACTTCCTTGTCAAAAGCCTTTTCGTTTCTCCTTATCCCATGGGCAATCAGTGAACATTATTGGTTCACGTCACATTTCAGCCTTACTCAGCTACTTCTCGTAATGGAAAAGTGCCTAAACACTTTTTGCCACCATGTCCTTTTGACTCAATACAGCTACTGAGGACTGATGCAGACTTTCCTCAACTGGCAGTTGATGCTAGTCAGGCAAAAATGCAGTGATGTGTCCCTAGTGTAACAAGCTTCGATCTTCCTTCTTAATAATGCATCAATTCTCTTACCGAACTCTTAGATTATTCCATGTGTAGGAGCACTTTACCTTGTTTTTCTGTTTTTATCTCCACCAGGGAGTGCATTTCCTTTTTTGCTTTGATATTTTCAAAGGGAGGTTGGGTTATTTAAGGTCAAGTGTCATTTTATTCAGGTGATGCTAAATGAGGAGAGGCAAATGGCTTTCTACTGTGCTTAGCTAGAAGTTATGTTGTCTTCATTTTGTTCTAAATGTAAATTAAAAGACAAATGACCTAGGAAAATAAATGACTTTCAGAATAACTCTATTAAAGACCTGCATATTTTTGATTGAGCACATGTAAGGCCAAAGCCTACCAGCAGAGAAAGCGACCAGTAGCCAAAAATAAAGGATTTTAGCGGCTCAACCATTACTTTAGATTTCTTCTAATGAATTACATATCATTGTCCACAGCCTGCATTCTGAAATCTTAAAGACAATGTTAAAATCTTGCTATCTTTGATTTAATCAAAAGCACCTACACAAAAAGGATTGCTGCTCAATACAAATTAAAATGTTCTTGATATAATTAATTTTATTTATATTAATTAGAAGTTGAGAAAACTTTTCAGAAATATCCCAATAAATCCTGAACGTAATTATATACAAATGAGGTAAATGCTGAAAGTAACCCTGTCATTTTATTTCTTTGACTACTTATTTAAACTACTATAGTTAAACAATGAATGTGCAATGATTCTTAATCACAAGAAATTGATTAAGATTACATTATTAGAAAAATAATTACATTATTAAAAAATATATATGTCAGTCTTTTTAACAAGTAAAGAATGTCTTTATAGAATAGAAGATTTTGTTAGATTATTTTTTGTATAATATATGTTTATTTTGGCAGCTGTACTCATATTTGTGCTGTCAGTAATTGCTTGAAAAATGTTAACATTTTTTTTAGGTAACTGGATTATATACATTGGTGTTGTGTTTATGAAGCTAATATAAAATTGTCACTAATTTGCTTTTCTTTTAATTCCAGATTTAACCATTGGAGCTCAAACCTTGTTGAACAAACCAGGCTATTAGCAAATCTCTTCTGTGTAGCAGCAAAGACAGAGCAGCATACAGGCGAGAAGATGGTGGAACGATTAGCATCAGTCTGCTCATATAACTTTACTGTAACTAATGAAGACACATGTTATGAATTTGATGAAGAAGAGCATGTGGAATATCAGTGTCGGTGTCATTTTCTGCTGGATCTTTACTCCCAGATGAAGGACTGTGAGACTAAAACAGGTCTGAGTCTCCTTCCATCATTACTGTCAGTTTTCCAGTCAGCTCCTCCAGTCTGGATCATAGACCTCTCAGAGAGAAAGACCTCCATCCTCCTGGAAGTGTTGAAGCTCCAATCAGAGAAGAAACCACTGAAACTGACTGGCTTCTCACTTGAAGAGAGTGAAGTGAGGAGTTTCCTACAGTGTCTGCCTTATATCTCACAGCTCAGGTACAGTAATGCAGTCATTTTGACAGTGATACGTTAATGTCTCTTGTACAGGAAAATTCTGCATTTTAAGTTAAAAAAAATTAGCTTCTTTTTCTTGCTGTCACTTGTCGATAGTTTCCTTTTCAAATATGTAGTGGGTCTATTAATCATCTATCTGACTGAAAACACTTAACATTTCTAACTTACTGTACTTTCTAGTCTTATTTGATGAAAAAAAAAACTTGTGACCTAGAATCTACCTCATACATATCCCGGTGTGAGAGCCATTTGCTCAGTGCACTAAGGACACTGCTTCAAGTAATTTAAATGAACATGGCTCATCGTTGCTTTGGAAATTTATACTTAATAGTTATGTTTTTATTTTTAGATGTTGTGTTTTACATTATATATGTAATCATCTAAATTGTTACATTTAGCACAGAAATTGCTAATAGAAGTATTCCTTAAGCTCTAGTTTGTTTTAAACAAAGAAAAAGTGTTTGGGAATGACTGGTGCTATTGCTCTGTTGCAGTGGCAATGTCGCAAACCAAAGAGCGGTGCTTCTTATAAACAACTCTTATCCTTTAATAAAAGACTTGTTTATTTTGTGTGTCATTGAATAATAAATTAGTAGTATTAGAATAGCCTTGTTTTCTTCATTTTTTTGTTCTGAATACAATTAACAAAATAAGAAAGTGAGCTTTGTATGTAATGTCTTCCCATGAATGGATATTATACCTATAATTGGTATTTAACTAGCTTGTACATTGTTTTGTTTTTATCCCATAAATGTAACATTTTTACATTGCACTTTTAAAACTCCTTAACCACAGTAAATGTATTTATTTATAGAAGTAATTTATTAATAATGTTCTGTCTAAAGTTGATCGCTTTAAACAAATAACAAATATTAATACCGTATTTTCACGACTATAAGGCACATATAAATGTCTTTTTTTTCCCTCAAAATGTGCGGCGCGCCCTATAGTGCTGTGCGCCCTGTGTGTAATGAGAACGCTAAAGGGGGAAGTGTGGGCGTGGATTGTTTATAAATAAACAGGTATGTGCTTTATGCAGAACTCCTCATCTACTCATTGAGGAGATGATGAAAGCGTGGCTGAGGAAGTTGTATGTGAGGAGACCAGGTGGTTTTTTCCACTCATCACCATCACTGTTAATCTGTGACTCCATGCGTGCCCCTCTCACAGCCGATGTGAAAAACATGGTGAAACAAATGAACACTGTGCTCGCTGTTATTCCGGGAGGTCTGACAAAGGAACTTCGACCGTTCGACATCGGTGTAAACCGGCCGTTCAAAGTAAGGCTGCTTTCACACCGGACGCAGCAAGAGCAGCAAAATCGCGTCTGCTGCTTCATTTTTGCTGCTTGTACCAGTTAGTTCTGACGCGCGGCTGAAGCAGCTTTGCTGCTCTGGCTGCGCGGTGCAAAAGTGTGTCTGACGCGCGTTGGGCGGAGCTACTCTATCCTTTCTTTGCCTTGCAGCTATATTTGCTGTGATCAGTGGGAATAAAGTAGTTTTAATATGTTTTTTTAAGCGAGAAAGTCCACCTGAAAACTTAATCACTGCAGTCAGTTTATCCAGATTACCATCCCACCTTCCAATGTTATTTCTGTCGGAGCCGTTCAAACCCCCATATACCAATACTTTATAATAAATACATGAATAAAGCACAAACATAGTCAGTTTTGCTCCCTCTCTATTTTTAAATACGCAGTAGAGGTATTTAAACGTAGTAGAGGACATGTACCTGTATATAAACCCCGCGCCCTAAAATCCGGTGCGCCTTATGTGTGTGTTAAGTACAGAAATGGCACACATAACTGAGACTGCGCCTTTTAGTAAGGTGCGCCTTATGGTCGTGAAAATATGGTATATGATATAAATCACCTGTGTTCATATGTGGGTGCCAGTCATTCAGTGGGTTTAGGATCACAGTTAAAAAAAAAATCTTTTAGCCCTGGTGATAACCGTGCATTGGCCCACAGATGTCTTTTTATTCTTGTTTACAAGTCTTAGTTTGTCTACTAAATGCAAATTTCTTCCACAAGAATGGCACTGATCTTAATTCCATTTGATACAGAATAGAATTATACAACCCAAAGTCTATCACTTGTTTGTGGTTTTATACAGTATATGCAGCTTGGACAGAATCAGGATTTAATCTTTGTTTCTTGTTTTCCAGGTTTTATCTTTGGAATTCAGCTCTTCATATAAAAAGCAGGTTTTTACTGAAGCTGTTGTTTACAGCAATAGAGACAGAACACGAGACAGGAGAGAAGATGCTGGAGCTGTTGCTCAATGTTGTCCCTAATGGAGCTTACCCATTGAAGGAAAGGTTCAATGATAACCTTTATGATGATAGTGATGCTAAAGATAACTCTGACTTCCTGCTGGATCTTTACTCCCAGCTGAAGGATCATGAGACTGAAACAGGTCTGAGTCTCCTTCCATTATTACAGTCAGTTTTCCAGTCAGCTCCTGCAGAGTTCATCATAGATCTGTCAGAGAGCAAGACCTCCATCCTCCTAGAAGTGTTGAAGCTGCAATCAGAGAAAAAAAAGGTATATCTCAGAAAGTGCTCGTATGATGACGACAATGACCTGAAGATTTTCCTACAGTGTCTGCCTTATATCTCAAGTTTCAGGTACAGTGATTTAAATTTTTACTGTCACTTAAGTTCAAAAAGCTCTGATTGTAAATATTACCCTCAAAACTAACAGCATGTTAATTAATAGCTCAACAAATAGTAACACTGTGCACCTACTTTAGTATTCTTCTTTAATGTCTGATAGTTCTGAGTTTTTCTTTACAGCCAATGTAAAAGACTTAGAAGACAAAAAAAACGTATAAATACTTGTATTTATGTCCATATTTTGAAGACATCAGGAATGTATTTTATCTCTCCAATACCAGGAAAACAGTCATAATTATTTGGATTTGTACGGTAATCTGCTGATGATTTTCATAATGTGCTTTAGCACAGGAAGCCAAATAAGTTGTTAAAGAA
The DNA here is from genome assembly GCA_030533445.1 of Cyprinodon diabolis. Classification (NCBI taxonomy): domain Eukaryota; kingdom Metazoa; phylum Chordata; class Actinopteri; order Cyprinodontiformes; family Cyprinodontidae; genus Cyprinodon; species Cyprinodon diabolis. The sequence goes on from CM060085.1 coordinate 20,180,582, forward strand.
ACATATTTTTAGGCATGATTTTTCAAAATATTTAATTTGCTTTTATCCCTGATCACAATGTCTGATTGGCTATCCACAACCATTTAGTCTGTTTGTATCTGGTGTTGTGATATTTTACTATTGCATTATGAATATATTATTAACTAGAACTGGAGGTTGTAGTTACCAAGTCATTCAAAATTGAGGGTAAAACCATTTAATTGATATTAGTTGAATGATTATAAATGTAACTCACTCACCAGGGTTCTTGGTCTTTTGCCTCCAAGATTAGACTACTGGATTAGCTGTAAAATCCATTTGTTTTCACCAATTTAGCAAAATAGAATCTGGCTATCAGCAGAGTCATTAGGCACCAACTGAAATCTGTCTCTGTTTATTCAAATATTACTGAGGAGGGTGAGTCTGAACTGAGTGATGAATCATTTGCTGCACAATAAACACAATCTACTACCCGTAAAAATATTGATGTCTTTAAACACTACACACTACTAAAAATAAACACGAGGTATATCAGATAAATTATTTGTAAAGAGGGAAAATGAGATCTAAGAGTCCATTCAAAGAATTTCTCAGGGAATGTCAACAGGGCTGCAAACTTTTGACTAAACTTTGGAGTGAGATTTTTAAAGAATTAGCCAAGCAATCCTTGTCAGAGTTCGATGATGATAGGAGCAGCTATAGGTTTTTTAGAGGATTTAACTGAAACAAAGTAGTAAAATGTTGAATTCTTATAGAACAGTAAATGTTACTAAGTAACAATAAGTGCCCTGTAGTTAGGTGGAAAATATTTCACACAATATGCCTTATTTCTATGTTCTGGTGATTTTACGAAAACTGAAGTATAGAAGTATGGGCCCTACTAAAATACTTTCATCTTAAATATACTGTAAACTAAGAATTTCACAACTGTGTTTATTAAATGTTCGATGTAGTTCAAGTGACATAACCTAATAAGTTATTATTGGATTACTGACACTAATACAGGAGCCACTGAAATCCAATTTTTGTGCAAATTACACTGTGTATGAGTATTTGGTAACAGGCTAAGGATTAAAAATCTGAACTCATTATCTTATTAGATTTTTAGGGGGCTGTATATTCTATATATGAAACTCACCATAACACAAGACAGCACTTCTGTGGATGTTTAATTTTGGTAGTTGTGATTTTAAACATATTTAATGGACAAAAATTAGAATAAAATGTTGTTCCTCTTATATCAATCCTGGATAACAGAGTTGTTCTGTACATCCTTTCTGTGTCTTATGTGGTAGGTATTTTTCTTGGGTGGCTGTGCAATGGTTCTTTTTCTTTTTGTGGACATCCTATGGGTTTGTGAAACATACCTGAATGTGTTAGGAATTTAGATATTTGTTTTGGCTTATTTAGGCCTAAAATCAACTAAGAGATTATTCAGCTAGACAGAGCAATAATTATATTACTATTGAGCAAAACATGAACTAAAACTGGGACTAAATCAGGTGGCTAAATTAGAGCAAAAAGCAGTAAAACTCACTAAAAAAAGCACCAGATATAGAGAAAACAAAGCTTTTGATGAAATCTTACAGTCTCCACATTGATAATTTAAGCTAGCTGCTGTATATGTTATTCATGTTAATCGAAGTACTAGATTGATTATAATCTTCATAAATTTACAAAGTGAATTATCCTAGTCCAGATAACATAAAATTCAAATGACATACCTTGTAATAACTGCTCAGAAATCCCAGCATTTTTTCAATATCTGGCTCAGGTCCTTATTCACGCTGCATGTTCCCGTTCTCCCCAAGTCCATACTTTCCTGTATTCTTGTCAAGAACATACTTGGGGAAGAAACGAGTCTGTACTCGCATTCAAGAGTTAAAAAAAAACACAAAATGGCTGCCCTTACCACTATTGATGGGAGTAACGCTGTTACCTTTTTTTAGTAATGAGGTAATCTAAATAATTACTTTGACTGTAACTATAACACAGTTACCATTGCCGATACCCCGTTACTGCGCGTTACTCAGGTCTCACAATTAACATTTTTTTCATGATAGGACTCGTGCGTTCGTTGTCATGATAGAGGGGAGGATGAGATTGTCTGATGTATAGTGAGGTTCCGTCTGTCAGTTGGGTAGGTGGGTGTTTCTGCTGGTGGGTGTTAACCTACAGCACACACAGAGAGATGGAGAGTGAGGAGGACTCCAGCAGCAAAACAGCGTTTTCCAGATGGAAATATAGGTGTAACGTCAAGCTGCGTTTCACCATCAGATACGGTTTCCCCTGCATCTCTGCAGAGCGCAGGCGGTACGATTCACCGTGCAAGCGACAGGAAACGCTCATGCTCCCCTGTGCTCGCGCCACAGGGGAACTACGGAGAGCGTGAACGATTTAATGTTAGCCTGTATGGAGATATCTGGATGTATGTATGTATGTGTGTGTGGGTGTGTTTGTGTGTATCTATGTGTGTATGTATCTATGTATGTATGTATGTATGTATGTGTGTGTGGGTGTGTTTGTGTATGTATCTATGTGTGTATGTATGTATGTATGTATCTATCTATGTATCTATCTCAACCCAAAGACACAGGATTTCAGAATTAGACATCCCCAGTTATTAATTTCATACACTCACCAGATATGAAGCCCTGTCAAAAAACCTTACACCCATGAGTAGAGGTAATGCAGCCTGATGATATTTACATCGCATCAGATACTGTTAAGCAGGGGCAGCGCTATCTGACAGGGTTTATAGGCCTTTCAGATAGCTCCCCCCCCATGTGTCATTTACGTTGACTTGCAATAAATGCAAAACTCTCTGCAGGTTCTTGTCTTTGTCGTCCGCTCTAGTCAGCTGGCTTTGGAAACACACGGTGAGAAGGTGGGGGCTGGGTGGTGAGGGTTACCGGGGCGAGAAACGCAAAAGTAACGCAATAGTTACTTTTACTAGTAACTAGTTACTTTTATTGTGGAGTAACTCAGTAAGTAACTCAGTTACTTTTTGGGAGAAGTACCTAGTAACTATAACTAATTACTTTTTCAAAATAACGTGCCCAACACCGCTTACCACATGGTCAAAGGAACGTGGACTTAACACAATAGAATTTAAAATCCTCCTTCTCACATATAAAGCCTTAAATGGCCAAGCTCCATCTGATATCAGAGATCTGATTGTTCCTTATGTTCCTAACAGAGCACTTCTCTCTCAATCTGCAGGTTTCTAGTGCTTCCTAGTATTTCTAAAAGTAGAATGGGAGGCAGATCTTTTAGTTATCAGGCTCCTCTCCTGTGGAACCAACTACCAGTTTTAGTCTGTGAGGCAGACACCCTGTCTACTTTTAAGGCTAGGCTTAAAACTTTCCCTTTTTGATAAAGCTTATAGTTAGAGTGGCTCAGGTTATCCTGAGCTATCTCTATAGTTATGCTGCTATAGGCTTAGACTGCTGGAGGACATAGGGACCCCTTTTTCATCATTCTGCTTCATTCTATCTATTCTCCCACTCTGCAGAATCTGTTAGTTCAATCTCTAACATTATGCTCTCTCTGTATTTACTCATAGTAGTAACTCATTGGTTCTAAAGCGGTATGACGTTGGAGGGGCTGGCTCGCATGCATCACAGTTCTCCAGCAGCTGGTTTGTCTCACAGGCATGACGTCTGTGGGTTTGGTCTGCTTACATCATCACCATTTGAGCTTGTTGCATCTTTGTAGAAGAAGCACGCAGAACCGCAGTCACTGGGTCTGCCTTAAAGGGACCTGCTTAGTTTATTTGGCCAGCAGTAATTCTCCTTAAAGTCTTAGGGAAGTCATATTTATATTTCAAATAACTCTAGCTTAAACATGTATATAAATATATTCTTTATCACACCATATTGTCCCAAAAGATAGAAAATTTCTATTTAAAAAAATTTCTTAGTTATACTTCAGCTTGTACACCTAAATTCGGCCAATCGTATATCAACGGTCATCGGTCGGTCAAATTCTTTTCGGTCATAGCATCTTGATTCATATATCGCAGCTAATACACACAACAGTTGAAATAAGAAATAACAATCATTATTTATTTATCATTGAGTTACGTCGCAGTGTTCATGGGGATGGATGTCTCTGTCTTAGGAGGGCGTAGAGATAAAAGAACTGGCAGCATTGCGAGGTGTTGTGCAAAATGATATCCTGCACATAATGAATAAATGAAATTAATGAAATGAATCAATTTAGTGTTCTTAGTTGAATAATTGTAACTCTAATAAGCTTACTTACCAGGGTTTTTGCCTTTCACCTCTGCATGGTTCCTGGATCGGCTGTTAAAATCCAGGTATCCCCACCAATTTAGTAACCTAGGCTAGGTTATCAGCAGAGCTATTATCAATCAAAGAACTATTCATCTCTGTTTATTCAACCTATTACCAAAAGAGGGTGGATCTGGCCTGAGTGATAAACCATTCGTATATGAATTACAAACAACTGCAAGTTAAACAATGATGTCTTCATTCTTATAATTAAGGAATACAGAAATCTAACATCTATGCAGAAAACTACATGCTATTAGAAAATAAACACAAGGTAGACTAAGTGACTAGTTTTGGAAGAAAAAGCATAAAACCCTAAGAGTCCGTTTAGGCTTGTGAGATTGTCCAAGATGGCCAGATGTTAATACATTTAATAATGTCCATTTGGAATAGCAGCAGATATGATAGTAACAACAGTGCCATCAAAACAACAGTTCGGCCTCAGCTCTGCGCAGGTCCGTCTTACCGGGGTCCATTCTCGGTAGAATTTTAGATCAGTCTGATGATAGAGCAGAGGAACTTGATGGGCTTTTAAAAATCGAGGAAGGATAGTTACGGCTACCGAAAGCAAGGGCGTCCCCCTGCAGATAGGCCGTGATTGGTATCGAGGTTGTCACAAAGGGGGGAAAATCCACACAGCGTTTAGCTCCAGAGATGCCCGTCCCACCCAGTTCAGCGGGCACTATGCACGATGGTAACACTGCGATCCATGACTTTTGGCACAGGACAACGAAAGCTACTTCCAGCTAGCTTTCTTTAGTATTCCACGTGAAATATTCCTCTCCTTACAGGGGACGAAGCCCAGGGGAAAGAGACCGATTTCCTTTCCACGCTTGGATTTAAACCCTGAATGACGTAGGGGTATTTCCTGCTGGGATTCCAGGATTTTTGTCAGCTCATTGTTCCATGTGTGAGCTGACTGTGCCAGGGCTGGAGATTTCCAGGTCTTTCAGGAACTAGCACTAGTCCCTTGTTCAACTTACAAAAGGGGAGGAGAAGGGTTTGATGTGGTTCATCCAATCGATTTGGCTCCATTGTGGCAATATTACCTAATAGAGGCAAGGGCTCAACATGTACGGCTGTAAGCCTTCTACACCAAACCAAGCTTCTTCCGTCCAGGCGTCCTTTTCCACAACATCTTCGTCCCCGCTTTCCTCCTCTAAATAAAAAATGTATGACGGAGGAGACTCATCCACGACCTCCGACACTAAACTCTCCTCCTCTTGCATGTTTCCACTGTCCATAGCGTTCCTTGACAGTATCGTTGCTAAGTCATCAATTTAATGCTACTTGGTCCCAATGTAATTTTCCATTGGGAACATACTAGCACTAAGTTGCTAACTGGTTAGCAAGATGCTTCCGACAAGCTGGCCACAACCAAACTTGCTTGCAAACCTTGCAAACCTGTTGAACTTTAGGTCACCAGTTTTTGTTTTTGTGTGGTATGATAGATCTGGGCCTCTATTGTGATGGTACTCAGGCCATGCTACTGTAGACACAGGAATGTTTTATTTATTTATATATATATATATATATATATTAGGGATGGGACGATTTATGAAAACCGTCAGAACCGTTCGGTTCGACTGTCTTGGTTCGGAGAATTGTGTGGGTATGGTGAGTGGGAAAGAACAGGAGTTGGAAGACGCGCCAGAAGCACTTTATAGGTCTGCTGTATGGGACCACTTTGCATTTAGAGTGACCTACGATGACGGCGGAAAGAAAGTTGTGGATAAAAGTGCAACAGTGTGCAAGCAGTGTGCAACACGTTTTGTTTACGCTAACAGCAACATGACCAACATGTCATGCTAACCCCGAAATCCTTCATACTCCGTCAGCGCTCCGCCCCGCTGCGCTCCAGACCGGCTGCTCAAACAAAGCCTACAGCCCCCACTGTGGCTTCGTCCGCTCCCCTCTCTCTCCCTCTCTCTCCCTTTAGCCTTTATTTTTACAGATGTGTCCGTCCTAATAGCTCTACTTCTCTTTTTGTCTTCCATATGTTCACATTTATACTGCCTCAAACGATTACATAACTTCATTTCTACATAGATAACTGCTCCTACTTGTAGATTTTTATAAAGGGAGGGAATTTTCCCTTCAGAACTGTTTCACAAATTAACTTCTCCTGATTCCCCACCAAACATGCAGTATGTTGGAGAGTGGCATTGCCAACAGAATTGTGCCTGTAGCCTGCATTGTGTATATAGTAGAGACTGACATTTTTTCGGGAATCCCATGGGTCAGGGGATTCCCGTGGGATTCCCGTGGGAGCGGGAAACAAACCAATAGTAACTAAAAAAAAACTAGGATCAATGCCAAAAAATAAAATAAAATAGAAAGAAAAAAAATCCAGTACTGGCGCGGCGCCGCCATTTTGTAGTTTTTTTCCTTTAAGCCTACACTATAATGCGAGTCAAAAAAACTACACGACCCAAAAACCAACAGTGATTCCGCTCTGAGTTTTTCACCCGCGCTCAAAAACAACAAGAATGGGGCTCTGTTCGAAATCCTGGGCTGCATCCTCCAAGGACGCGGTCTAGTTGGACTGGATCCTTTGAAGTCCGTGAAAATAAGGAGACCGGAAGAGTTTTGGCTGTGAATTCGACCAGGTCTACCCTTCAGCGGGTTTTATCGCCGTAAGGTCTGTTGCTTAGCAACCGCGAAAGTTGACACACAAAGCAGGAAAAGAATGAAAACCGAAGTTTCCAAAACTGTTTGTTTATTTATTTCTTTTTTATTGTAAAGTGAACAAAGACTGATGAGAATCCAGAGTGGAATAAAGGTTCCAACCACCGGGAGCAGGAACTAATCAAATCAAATGTAATGATAGAAACCTTAGTCAGTTAAATAACCTGCTGCTGTCATTCGGCACATCTCTGATGTTGCCGCTATTTTAAAATATCCATCACTGTAAAAATGTCCATAGCTGCATATTGGTTATTTATTCTCCAGTTTTATATTGTTAAAACACTCTACAGAATTGTATTTTTTTTTTGTTTTTTTTTTTTTTTGTTTTTTTTTTTTAACTCTTCCCTATTATGTTATTCTTATACATTTTTCTAAGGTCCACATTTGTGTGACTATTTTCAATAATCTTTCTGCTGCTGTAAATTTGCCCATTGTGGTACAATAAAGGGATTTTCTATTCTATTCTATAAAAGGGGTAGAAAGATATAAGTAAATCTAAACAATGTATGTATTAAAAACATATCTGCAAAATCTCTAATATTAAACAAGAAATAAAATCTTAGTTAAGCCTATTGTGCAAAACAGCAATAAAAAGATAAAACTATCAGATTTATAGTCCCCACCCTGCAGATATATTAGAATCTGTCCTTAAATTACAGCCAAACCCATTTACACAGTAACAGATAAAAACCTTTAGATAAATCAAACATTACCGCCACATATCTGACTCAATAACCATTAAAACAACTATTTTTATTCATTTCTGATGAAACTATTCACAGACTGGATTATATTAAACTGAACTTCCAATTTTCACCACTGTTCGGCGCCAAGTAACCTTTCCTCTGATCACGGCTTGCTTGGTCTTGCAATGAATCCTGGGTAAACCAAGGATAGCGAGGATACATCAACACCCGTCCTTCAAATCGGGCAAACAGAAGGGCGCATTTTAAGGCCGCATAACGAGGAGTCTTGGAATCCGACCAGACCTCAGCGCCGCGCTATGACGTAATTGGCCTTCGAATCTGGCCTTCTAAGGACGCGTCCTAGGTTTTTGAACAGAGAATGGGAGTGGTGCGGGAGCGGGAGTCATTCTGAATGGGAGCAGGATGGGAGTGGGAGTAATTTCACCAGGAGTGGGACGGGACAGGATTTAGAATTCTACTCTGGCCCGGGATCGGGACGGGACACAATTTTTTTCTGTGGGACAGGAGTGAAAATCCACTCCCGTGTCAGTCTCTAGTATATAGCCAGGTCTTGCTGCTGTCTCATGTGTTGCCCTGCCCCTCTCACCCTTAAGATTATCATTAGACTGTGTAATGCAGAATCTTGTTTGGCTTGTATCAAGACTTTGCATTATTTCCCCTAACTCTGAGTACTAAAAATGAAATACCTGGAAGTTTCTCATGTTCCACCTGTCATATGTAATAATCCCCTCCCCTTTTATGTTTAAGTTATTTAGTACTACAGGGCTTAAAAGTTTACTTTAAATGTGTGTAAAAACATATGTTGAAGAAGTCCATCAGTACTATGTTATTGAATTTATACAGTTCAAATCAACAGTAAAATATTCCTTTCTTTTTGTTACAGGTTTAATACTTACTGCATCAGTCCACTTCAACAAAGCAGGTTCCAATTAAATCTACTCGTTGCAGCAGCAGAGTTAGAACATGAGACAGAAGAGAAAGTGATGGATATGTTAGTATCTGTCTGTACATTTAAGGTGTCCTCTTGTGAACAAGACACAGATCAGGATATTTATGGTGAAGATTACAGTGAGGATGATGATCAGGAGGAACATATGGCTGATTATAGCCAAAGTGACTTCCTTCTGGACCTTTACTCCCAGCTGAAGGACAGTGAGACTAAAACAGGTCTGAGTCTCCTTCCATCATTACAGTCAGTTTTCCAGTCAGCTCCTCCAGTCTGGACCATAAAGCTCTCAGAGAGAAATACCTCCATCCTCCTGGAAGTGTTGAAGCTCCAATCAGAGAAGAAACCATTGAAACTGACAGACTGCTCACATGGAGAGAGTGAAGTGAGGAGTTTCCTACAGTGTCTGCCTTATATCTCACAGCTCAGGTAAGTATTTTATATTTCAACGAATAATACCAATGAAGTTCAACCTGGCTATGATAAAGGACACATCATGGACTAAAGAAAACCTCAAAATAGAAAATTGATAATTCTGTTCTGTAACTGAATGAATAGCTAGAATTAAACAGCCAATCAAATGGAAGGGGCATATGGATCTTTTTCAGGATGGTTTGAGTTATCTGCAGTGGCAGCTGGTGGCAGCTTTCTCCAGGGGGGGCTATAAATTCAAAATAGACATATACCAAAAACCAATCAAATGTATACTAAGTTATCATACCATTATATTTGTATGAATGCCAACAACAAAAAACATAAAACAATAACAAATAAAAAAAAGGGTTAGGGTTAGTACTTTTTGTACATCGATCTTGCTCATCTGAGACTTTGTGAAGGCAAATCTGTGTTTTGCATGGTCCAATATTGTGTCACAAACCTAAAAAAAATATTTACCAGTTTAAAGATGAAGAAGCTACTTGTCAAAAAAGTAATAGATCTTTCAATTTCAACCCTGTTTACATTTTACTGTTATATTTATAGTTAAACAATTTTAGATTTTAGCTCAAAAAGGCAGTGAGAAATAGGAAATTGGGTATAGCTCATTTTAATCTTATCATATGATTCGTTTGTTGTGCGAGTCACTCACTGTCTAAAATCAATCTTAAGCGTCTTCGACCAAACATTTTTTTTGCATGTAATATCATCCCTTGCATTCCAAAATGAAGTCCATCTGTAATGTGTGGTCCAATTTATGCAGCTTAGATCAAATCATAATTTGTGTCTTTCTTGTTTGTTTTTTTTCCCAGTTTGGAATCTCAGAGGTCCTTTTTTCTCAAACAAACTAGGTTGTTAGTGAATCTGTTCTGTGCAGCAGCAGAGAGAGAACAGCAGACAGGAGAGAAGATGGTGGAGCTGTTAGCATCAGTTTGTAGATATGAAACGTTTCCTGTGGAGGAAAAATACGGGGATTACAAATATCGTCTTTCCTTCCTGCTGGATCTTTACTCCCAGATGAAGGACAGTGAGACTAAAACAGGTCTGAGTCTCCTTCCATCATTACAGTCAGTTTTTCAGTCCTCTTCTCTAGTCTGGACCATAAAGCTCTCAGAGAGAAAGACCTCCATCCTCCTGGAAGTGTTGAAGCTCCAATCAGAGAAGAAACCAATGGAGCTGACAGACTGCTCGCATGGAGAGAGTGAATTAAGGATTTTTGTTAGGTGTCTGCCTTTTATCTCACAGCTCAGGTAAGTCCAGCATTTCTTCCTTCTAAATAAATATCAATAGTCCCATATTATGATTCATTGCAAAATAGCAAACATTAAGACTAAGGACCCCAAGGCAAGTATTTGTGTTAGGTCTAAGCACCTAAAACCTCATACATACATACAGGGAAAGAAAGAAGGCACAGAGACAATTAATTTAGTTACTCGCGAGGAGAGTAGGAAGAGACTGCAGAGTTTACAATCTCCACCCCACTCTGCAGTCTCCAGCTTTCTCCTCGCCATTTATTGAAGAAAAGGGGATGTCCCTAATTACACCAGCTGAGGTTTAATTAAGGGAAAGGGAAACAAAAGGATCTTACTTTAAACCTCAGCACATACGTAAAAACAAAGCATGTGGTTGTTTTACAATTGAATTGTTCCAAGAACACATGTTTAGAAGAAACATGTGATAGAGACTGTTCAGGTCTCTTTTACAACCCAGCATGTGATAGAGGATGTTCAGGCCTCTTTCACAACCCGTCCGTTGCATGACCTTAATCTGGAACAATCTTAAGCAAGAGTTAATAAAAGATGAATCACACATTATACATCATAATAGTTCATTAGAACACAACCCATGAAACACAAACAAAGTAAGAGTATAAATAAAATATTTCTAACAATTTGCCATTTAGGCAGGAAGATTCTTCTCAGATAGGCAGACAGCGTATACCAAATACGTCCCCATTTAGCCCTTGAATGAACAAAATTGTCTTGGCTTTCCATGCCTTGGCCTCCTGGATTGAAGTGTTTGTTGAAGAACTTGGGATGTTGGGCTTCTGGTTTTGGAACTGATGAAGTAAGACGTGTTGGAGGGAGCTCCCGCAGACTATTGTTTTTACAAGGTGCATTTGGGCTTTTTTGTGTTTTTTTTTTTTTCCTGCCCTCTAAATATTAACAACTTTACTACAGTTCAAGATGCCTCCAAAGCCCAAGAATACGAATAATTCAACAAATGCGGTGGCAAGGCCTGGTCCACCACCTGCATCCTCGCCTCAGCCTTTGGTAGATTCTTCCACACCCCGGACTCTCAGGCTGAACTCCTCGTTAAACTTCATGAAGAGATGGCGGCAATTTTCATGACACAATTGGAGACAGCGTTAACAAATAATCTGATTCAGATTAAGTCAGAGCTGCACAGCGTGAAGACTGAGCTAAGTGCTAGCAATGCGGCTATCAGGTCGGAAGTGGATGCATTAAGGGTGACCGTTGCAGACATGGAGGGACTGCTGTCTTCAAGCACTGATGATGTGGTTTCTCAAGAGCAATTTCGACAAGCTTTCGGCGCAGGTTCTCGCTCTTGACAGGAAATGCGAAGACTTGGAGTCAAGGTCTTGACGTAATAACATTAGAATCACAGGACTACCAGAGCAGCGCAACCCAGTCAACGCGGACACGATTTTCACTCTGCTTAAAGACGCCTTCTGCCTAAAAAAAAAAAGCCGGTTGTTGACCGGGCTCACCGATCTCTACAAGCCAAGCCCGGCGATCGGCCCTGTCCCATAATAGCTCGTTTACATTATTTCACAGACTGCGCCGATATCCTGTGACGTGCCAAAGCCCAGCAGCGGGTTAAGCTGGGGGATTCCACAGGTTCCATCTTTCCTAATTTTACCACTCAGATCGCAAAATCCCGTGCAGCCTTCAACGACATCAGACGCCAGCTCAGAGAGGTTCCGGACATACGGTTTGGGCTTCTGTATCCACATCACCAGAGGAGACAAGGAGACGTCATAAGAGAGTTTACTTCACCTACGGAGGCGACTGCGAAAACACTCCAGATAATATTAAAACTGGCTCTGTCACCTTAAAGTTAAATTCTGTTTTAAATGTAAGTATAGTTGCAGCCAGGCTTTTCTTTACTCTGGTGAATTCTAAGTGACTTGTGGCAGTGATGGCTGTAATGCACATTTCAATCACTTAGGTTTTGCATAGTTTGATTTGATGTTAGTGGGATCGTCAGGGGCCGTGCAGAACTAAAGCTATCATTATACGCAGATTATTTGCTTTTGTATGTCACTGATCCATTAGGAACCCTCCCTACCATTGTTAAGTTCTTTCACAGATTTTGTCAGTTCTCAGTGTATAAAGTTAATGTCGCCAAGAGCGAATGCTATCCGGTTAACCAACTGGCATTGCAGCTCTCCCAGTCTGATATTCCTTTTAAGCTGTGTCCTTTGGGTTTTCGGTATCTTGGGGTCAGCATAACTATATCTTTTAAGTCTTTCTTCCACTCTTTGTGGACATTAAAAAAGAATTTCAAAAATGCGGGTCCCTCCCACTCTCTTTGATTGGAAGAATAAGTACTGTTAAGATAAACATCTTGCCAAAATTTCAATTTTTCTTCATAAAGCTACCTGTATTCTTACCAAGAAGTTTTTTTTTTAAATCAGTGGATTTGGCTATCGCTCACTTTTTATGGAACTGCAAAACACCCAGAGTAAGACTAAAAATACTTCAGAATTGTAAGTTTTATGGTGGCCTCTGCTTACCCATTTTTCAACTTTTTTACTGGATAGCTAACTTAACTAAAATTGTTTTCTGGTCTAATTCAGTTGATTTACCATGGTGTCAACTGGAAGCACACTCATCTCCCTCAGCCTCACTTTTGGTTTTACTGACAGGTCCAACCTCCGTAAATCCATCTGGCCATACCAACAACCCAATAGTTGTAGATACTTTGAGAAATGGTTTCAGTTTAGGAAACAGTCTAAGTTTACAGGCCCTATAGTCTTAACCCCACTTCTGAAAAATCCAGTGTTTACACCCGCTACTACTGACCTGACCTTCTCCTTTTGGCAAGATATGGGACTAAAATGTTTCAAGGATTTTATAAGGAAGGGTTGTTTTGTTCTTTTACTGATTTGGCTTCTGAATTCGACCTCCCACCCTCCCACCTGTTTAGATACTTTCAGATCCAGTGGGGGAAATAGGTATTTGACCCCTTGCTGATTTTGCAGGTTTGCAATCGTGGGGGGAACTTATACAACTTAACCCCTTCCAAAGGTCTTTAAATTCAAAGATATATATAACTCGATTCAGTCATATGACATCTTTCTAACTAGAAACACTAAGAGAGCTTGGGAGCATGAAATGGGGCTGGTTTTTGATGAGCATTGGTGGGAGGAAGCCCTGACAGCCATTCACAAAACTTCTATATGTCCCCGCCTGAGTTTGATACAGTTCAAGGTAGTATTCAAATGTCATTACTCAAAAACCAGGCTGGCAAAGTTCTCCCCTAATATGGTGGATGTTTGCGATCGATGTGGAAGTTCATCTTGCAATCTTACACACGTTTTTTAAATGCTCAGCTCTCACAAATTTTTGGCAAGTTTACTTTCACACCATGTCTGTTGTACTTTCAAGAACTATTGTGATGATTCAGCACATAGTGGTATCTTTGGTCTCCCGGAGCAATATAGTCAATACTCCGTAAGAGAATTGGAAGTGATAGCTTTTACCTCTGTGATCCCGAGGAGTTACCTTCTCCTTAACTGGAAATCAACTATATGCCCATCCAGTACAATGTGGATAAAGGAGGTCATGTCCTTTTTGAAGGTGGAGAAAATTAGATATTCAAAAACTGGTGACTTGAACAAATTCTACCCTAAATGGCAACCATTTATTGAGTTTGTTGTTTCAATGTAGAAATGTAATCCCCCCCTGTGCACACAGCCCCCCCCCCCCATTTATTTATTATTTTATTTTATTTTTTTATCATCTAGTTCTTTATTTTCTCTTTTTCCTGTTCTTTTTTTTCCCCCGGAGGTGTGTATGTGTGAGTATCTGTATATATGTCACTAACTGTAGGGAACTGTAGGTGAAAAGTTGTCACTCTTATTTATAGAAATGCTACTATTATGCTTGTTCGTGTAATAACTAAATAACAAAAAAAGAACTTGGGATGTGATCAAATTAGCTTTTAGCTAAGAGCAATTAGAATGTTTTCAAACCACAAACCAATAACCTTTAGTTAAATGATTCCTTAGTCTCTCTGAAATAGCTAGCAACAAATGGTCATGAGGATTCCATTAAATGGCTTTTGGTCATAATTTGGTAGTCACAATTTAATGAGCATAAGAGAAATCTTATGAACATTATGGTTATATCTAGGGCTGTAACAACGAATCGATAAAATCGATAAAAATCGACTTTTAAAAGCGTTGGCAACGAATTTCATCATCGATTAGTTGTGTCGCGTGATTAATGCGTCATCTGCCGCCGCCGTCATCACTGCCACTTGACTGAAACGGGGGAAGAAAAAAAAATACGGCAGAGCGAGTCAGCGCTGCAGGTGCAGTGTTGCCAACTCAGCGACCTTTCAGACCCCTCCAGTGACTACTTTTCAAAAATGCGACTAGCAACAAATCTGGCGACTTTTTATGGTGTCACTGGCGGCTTTTGGAGACTCTTACGTGAAAGCATGTATCGTTCCTACTCTGCCGTGGGGCGCCTCCCCCATCCCAACCCCGTTCTCCCGCGTCAGTCCCTCTCAGCGCTGCAGTCAGAGCCGCAGGATGTTACCCTCAGCGTCCAGACTGCAAATGAAGCGTGCATGCGCCGGGATTGACGGCGCAAATTGATCACAATAAATAAAATAGCCTGCACTTTGTAAAGTGAAAAAAGTCGTAACATGCAACTTTTGTCAAAACAAATTAACATGGCACTGAACCACCATGTTTGTTTGGTTTTAAAGTGGGGAAACGTAACGTTAGTTTCTCAAGTAGCTCATCTGATGCTTTCCTTACCGTGTTAGTAGGTTACAGACAGTGATAAGGTTGGCTACTTATTTTACTTTTAATTTCATTTGAATTAGCTTAAGCAGCGTTTATATTTACTTTATAAATAAATTAACTTGCAAATTATGAGGGCAAGGCTTTTAAAGTTTAAATCTTCTGGCAAAGATAAAGTAAAGAAGATCCTGCAATTTATGGAAGTAAAGCATAAAATCCAGCAAGATCAGTAATATGTCAATTAATTATCTGCCACATTCCCATGTAAATATCTGTCTTTGGAGGATGTGTTTTTTAACACCCCTAGTTCTCTCATTTTTATTCCAAATACAATTTATAATTTGAATCACAGGGCTATTTTTATCTCTATGGTTCAGTATTTTCTCAAGTAGCAACTTTAACTGCTATACTTTCCTGTCTTAAAGGCAGAACTCTTCTAGTCTAAAAAAAACTCATTTGTTGAAATGGGGGGACCTATTGTTTGAACCCCTTAGGGGCTTTTAAAAACAAAAATGTCTTTTTTTGCGCTTTATGAAACAAAGTACCCTATATTTTGTGGATGTACAGCTACATTTCTCATGTAAGTTTTCGTAGTTTTAACACAAACATTTATTTTTCATATTGCACCAGGACAGTTAATGAGCAACCTGTACTTGTGTGCTTGTTTGTTCTGTCTAAAATGTTTATTTTGGAATAAAGAGGTTAATATAAAAAAATATATTTTGTCCGATTCATCGATTAATCGAAAAAATAATCGTCCAATTCATCGATTTTTAAAATAATCATTAGTTGCAGCCCTAGTTATATCATTGTTTAAATGCTTAGTGAAATAAAGCTTGCTTTAGCTTTTAAAAAAATATGTTGCCCAATAAATAGAGCCCTGGAATCAAATCCTAGATGGCAAAAATATTTAACTGTTTTTCTCCATGATGATACTTTTAATGGTATTTGCTGAGAATTTTGATTTTTAGTTCTTATCATCATCAACTACCGTTGTTGTTTCCCTGGAAAGAGAAAAGGTCAAATCAGTCAAAAAATAGACTCCTTCGTGTCCTCAAAGCGTAAGTCAAATTATTAACCTGAGCACCTAAACACAACAAACCTCATTGTAAGTAAAAAAGAAAAAAAAAGATCAACTTCAATGCAACATGTTAAAATCATAACACAAAGATGTTTCACACAGATGACGAGTTCAGCTCTTCAGAATCAGGGTCAGTCAAAGCATACATCTGAAAAGGTGGAGGATTTCATCTCAGCGCTCCTCTTTCCCAATGGTAGCTGAGAACCGATCATCAGAGTTCATTCTCTAATCCAGAAATCTCTGCCTATACTGACCATCAGCCATCAGGTGGTCATCTAACACTTGGACTTTCTTTTGTATTAAGAAACTTATATCTAACACTCAGATACTAAAAAATTTTAATCTTTCATTGAAATACAAAACATTTCCCTTCTCATTCATGTTGTAAAATTAAATAATCAAAAAGCGAAACTGATGTCAGACATCTTCAGGTGGGCGTCTTCATCTTTCTGTTGATGTTGGTCCCTTATACACGCGACATTTTGAACGTTGTCTGAAGAACAGCTGGTCTTCAACACATCAGGTGGACTACTAATGTGTTAATTAACAAATCAGAGGGGATTATTTTGTCCCTTTATTCTGATTCTGATTAGGATGGAAGGATGGCTGAGATGGTCCTCCATGAGGGTCTCCAGGCACCTTGGTCCGTCTGTAAAGCCGCCTCTAAGGGGAAAAAGGTCTTGTTGGTGACTTTAAAGGGGCTCACCGTTTTTTGTTTTTTTTTACATTTCCCCCTTGATTTTACGTTATTACATCATGTTCTACTCACCCATATTAGTTTTGTGTCATTTGGAGCTGTTCTGAAGATATTCGGTTTTGTAATCCAAGTAACGTCTTCCTTTGGGCAACGAGTTGAAGGCACAAACTAAACTGTTCATAAGTTATTATTTATGGTACGCCAGCATTCATAACATGTAGGCGAATCACTGTCCCCCAGACATCCGTTATATTTTTTATATTTATAATTTTTTTAAACAAAGCAGTTTGTATATGACGTCATCCACGCACTGGACTGGAGTTGTGACAGGCAGCCTGGGCCACAGGCGGCTACGCTCTACCCCTTCTATTCATTCGGCGAGCTAATCTGAATCCTTCAATTCCATTTCGAGACCAAGATCACGTGGTAGTAGCACTAGATATCTTCCAGGCATGGGCCGTTTCTCAATATGCGTTCTTGAACGTTCTCGTGTGCTCGTGTACTCGTGACACGTCATCAGCCTCAGCCCGAGTACCGTTCCAATTCTCGAGAACGCCAGATCGAGAACGTACCAAATCCCCGGATGTTGTTCTCGCCCCGCCCTCTTTATCGAGCATGCATCAGAGCAGACTTGTGCGTTCTTCAGACTGACCGCTTCCCCAGAATGCCCCGCGGCCGCAGCTTGATTCGAGACATCGCTCACAGTGGTAAGTTAAACATTCCCTTTTCTGCTGCTGTTGTTCTTCAAAAGTACGTTTTGAAATCGTTTGAGGCGATAACATTATACATTTAAGCCTCCCTGTGTGGCCGGTTTACAGAGTTAGTGCGCAATAAAAAAAAAAAAAAGTCCGACGTTGAGCGGACCAGAGTGACCAGCAGCCAGGGCTAATGTTACCCCATCTGTAGTGCACTTCTCTCGGTCTAGTTATGTGTGAACTACTGCTCGTTCTGATTTTTTGCTTTAATTCGGCCAAACGTCCATTTGTTTTGTGTTTATCTGACTGCCTTGTGCTGCTTTATTAACTTAATACTTGCTGGAATAAATAGTTTTGACTGTTAAAGAAATGCTAAAGAACGTTGCATATGATGACGTCACGAGTACGCTTCTGTTCCAATACACATACGTGCTTGCGTGCTCGCGTTCTCGTCAAGTCCGATCTTCCTGCGTTCTCGCCAAGAACGGACTTGACGAGAACGCGAGTACGTACTCGACTCCATGGATTACAAAACCGAATATCTTCAGAACAGCTCCAAATGACACAAAACTAATATGGGTGAGTAGAGCATGATGTAATAACGTAAAATCAAGGGGCCAATGTAAAAAAACGGTGTTCCCCTTTAATGTGTCACCTTTCAGTCCTAGTCTAGCCAGAGGTCAGTGGTCTGTAACGTTCTGTGGTCCAGGAAAGGGTTGACCCGTCATGAGCTCATGTGGAGGAAAACTGGGAGTCAAGGTTACCAACATGCTGAATTAAAGGAGCTGGGAGAAGGACACATCAGATGTTATCTTACCCTTTCACAAACAATAGTAGATAAAATAGGTCCATGTAGCTTAAAGAACTTTAGATTAAAATTTGAACTTTGTCACAAACCATTGAATTATTTCATAATTTCAAACTTATTTACTTCCTTAATGTTCTGTACTCTTTATCACTTCTGCACCTGCAGAAGTCCAAACAAACTTCTCCTCAGCAAAGGAGGGAGGGAGGACTGTGTGTGTGTCTCAGTGGACTGCAGCGCTGTAAACAAGAGGAGACACTGCAGCTGCAAGCTTTGCTGCAGCATTCTCTGTTTCTTCCACGAGACGTGTGTGGAAGAAGAAAATGGGCCTTCCATCTGATTTCAAGAATGAACTATGTTTACAAGGCAAAGCAAAATCAAAGAACCAGAAAAAAGAGTTTAATGTAGAGAACAAAGACCAAACCAGGGGAGCAAGAAGCTGAAGCTGAACCATCAACAAACATCAACAACACTGTTTTTTCCAAACGCACATCAGACAGTCAGGCCGAGGTGTCTTTTTTAAGCGTAGTGTATCCCACTTAAAGGGGAACACCGTTTTTTTTTTACATTGGCCCCCTGATTTTACGTTATTACATCATGTTCTACTCACCCATATGAGTTTTGTGTCATTTGGAGCTGTTCTGAAGATATTCCGTTAGGTTATATCCAAGTAATGTCTTCCTATGGGCAACGAGTTGAAGGCACAAACTGAACAGTTCATAATTTATCCTTTACGGTAAACCAGCATTAATTTTTTTTTAAACAAAGGGGAGCATGTATGACGTCATCCACGCGACACCAGAAAAATCACTAGATTTGTCGCTAGTCGCTTTTTTGAAAAAGAGTCGCTGGAGGGGTCTGAAAAGTCACTAAATATAGCGACAAAGTCGCTGAGCTGGCAACACTGCGGGTGAACCAGGCAGCCGGGGCAGCATTTTTATAAAGGAGGGTGGGACGCACGCTTCGAAAAAAAATATAACTGGTGCTTGGAGTGAGTCTCGCCCGGGGAGTAGAACCAACACTGATCATGGAGTTCAGTTTGGTATGTTAGAAGTTGACTAGCTTGATGAGATCAACAACATAGCCTACTGATCCACAATCCAACTTTATAGCTCTATTGCCCAAAAATGAAGTTGCACTTACTTCAGTCAGACGTCCTGCTCTGGCATCGCTGGATATGATACGCCAAATGTATCAAGAAATAAGTGATGTCTATGAGCATGGCACATATTCTTCCTGTCGCTCTGTTACAGCCGTAATCATTTTGTCTCTCTATGTCGCTGGGTTACGTGTGGTATGAAAGTACAGCTGTGGAATGGTCTGATAAACTGACAGATCTTTCTGATGTTGTTGTTGTTGTGTTCTCTCTCTCTGTGTCTATATAAGAGTGTGGCGGGCCCAAACGAGACTGTGGCGTTCATTAATGAGAAACACTGGCCATAATATAAATTATTAAAATTTCTGACTATTGCATGCAAACCTTTCAGGCCCTTTTCTCTCACTGTGCGGGTTTCGGCAGATTCCTGGAACCCTTAGTCTGCCCAATTTTACTGAACCTCCTGTAACTGGGTCAACGGTAAAATGGCCGTTTATTTATCCGCAGGTACTTTAACTCTAGTCAATAAACAGCGAACCAGTTACTATTCTGCTGTACGCCAACCTGGGATAATAATAATCCTCCTCCCCCTTTCCCCAACGTGCTCCTCATCCTTTCAGCACTGCCGCTGCACTGTTAAAGGCAGTTTTGGCTGTGCTGCAAGTACTGTCACAAACAAATGCAGTATAGTACAGTTTTAAATGCCACAGTACCTCGATACCAAAATAGTCTCGGTACATCGAGTAAGCCAAAATCATACCATAAAGTACACCCACACCTCACATTTAGCAACAGCTGCTACGGCATCTGTCCACTGTGATGAACAAACAGAGCTGTTACTAACAAAAGCAATTTAACACCATCACACAGTCTTAATTACTGCATACATCCTGTTAAGAAAAGTCTGTTTTTGATACACAGAGAAGATGATCCATCTGATAAAAACCACTAGTCCATCAAAGCAGCTGAAGATGTAAATTTTAGCTGCAGTACTAACGTATTTCCAGGCTAAGAACTCTGACAAAGTAACATAACTTCCAGCTCTTACCCTTTAAGTTTGTAATGGACAGTTGGTATCAATCCACTCTTCGACTTAAGATGGGGAGAAGCCTGTCTTCTTTGCACCAATTTTGTGCAAGAAATCCTCTTTGAAATGCTCAGTAGAAGGTAGGTTTGAAGGTAGGTTTCCATCAAAAATAAAAACATCCATCCACTGAGTCTTCAGGGACTTGGATGAAGGCAGTAAAAAAGATTTTGTCTTAATACAGCTAACAGTGCTTGGCTCTAAGCCATGTCTGTGTGAATGCTCCACGTTGGTGAGCAGAGAGAAAGAGCCTACTAGTGGGCAGGTTCAGATAGGGGTAATGGTTATTTCCTCAAATGACATAAAGGGCATGCTTTCCAAACAGATAATTTAAAGCACACCTTATCTAAGAGGCGGATAAAGGCAATGAGAGAGGTGAAAGGGTCTTTTTCATTCATGGACCTCGTTCACAGTCTTTAGGACACACATGAGTGTTACAAAATGTTTATGACATGAATTTGCATAACATGGTGCCTTTCAGATGGTCATTATTAAATACCGTATTTTCACGACCATAAGGCGCACCGTACTAAAAGGCGCAGTCTCAGTTATGTGTGCCATTACTGTATTTAACACACACAGGCGCACCGGATTATAGGGCGTGGGTTTTATATACAAGTACATATCCTCTACTACATTTAAATACCTCTAGAAAAACAGAGCGGGAGAAAACTGAGTATGATTGTGCTTTATTCATGTATTTATTACAACATATTAATCAAACCCATCAAAGTCATCATCCTCTGTTTCTGAATTAAACAGCTGCGCTAAATCAGACATGCCAATTTCCCCTTCTTCGCTGTCAGAGACACTTTCCGTGCCGTGCGGCTCCTCGGAAATGATGCCGGCTTTTGTGAAAGCTCGAACAACAGTGCCAGCAGACACGTTAGTCCAAGCATCAACAATCCATCCGCAAACGGTGGCGTAACTTGCCCGGCGCTGCCTTCCACTTTTCGTGAAACTGTGGCCTCCGTCAGTCATCCATTGCTCCCACGCCGCTCACAGCATTACTTTGAACGGCCGGTTCACACCGATGTCGAGCGGTTGAAGTTCCTTTGTCAGACCTCCCGGGATAACAGCAAGCACAGCGTTCATTTGTTTCACCTTGTTTTTCACTTCAGCTGTGAGATGGGCACGCATGGAGTCACAGATTAACAGCGATGGTGATGCGTGGAAAAAACCACCTGGTCTCCTTACATACACCTCCCTCAGCCACTCTTTCATCATCTCCTCATCCATCCAGCCCTTTTCATTTGCCTTAATAACGACTCCAGCTGGAAAAGTCTCTTTAGGCAAAGTCTTTTTCTTAAAAATCACCACAGGCGGCAGTTTCTGTCCATTTGCGTGGCAGCCAAGCACAACAGTAAACAACGCCTTTTCATACCCCGTTGTGTGTATCGCTACAGTGATGGTCCCCTTCTTCTCCACCATGTGATTCATTGGGATGTCAAAAGTGAGTAGCACCTCGTCCATGTTGGTGATGTGGCTTGGCTGGATGCGTTTGTTGGCGATGTGTTTGCTGCAGTAGGAGTGGAAGCTCGCCAACTTTTCATTATAATCCGCCGGACGTTGCTGAGCAACTGTAGTCCTGGTCCGGATGTAAAAATTGCTCGATTTCCATGTTCCTCTGCGTAGCTGATAGCCTTCAGTTAAAACTGCTTCATAGGCGTGTCTCTTTGCCATTTTCAGGGTTGTTAAGATAACAATGACATGGTGGTCTCAACAACGTCCGCAGTAACACACAGGGAGCACCGCACTATAGGGCGCACCGCACATTTTGAGGGCAAAAAAGACGTTATATGCGCCTTATAGTCGTGAAAATACGGTAAGTTGTTTGAAAGGGAGATAGACAAATACTGTTTGTTTTAAGGTCAACTCAGATATCTAGCCAATAGATATCTTGACACTAGCCTTACCAATCCCCATTATGTGCTGCTGATATTGCTTTTCATTCCTCAAATGATACAATTCACAAAATCAAAACATTACACAAGACTGAATTGAAACAAAATTTTTTTTTAAATCGAACAAAATATTAATACTGAATAGCAGGTCAAGGGAGCAGAACTGCATGTGCCATTGCATGTACATATCAGCCAAAACTGATACACAAAAAGAAGGATAGTATCAGCCAAAAGTAGCTGCTGGCCAATTTATTTTGCACACACACACACACACACACACACCTTTGTTTTATACCCCTTTTGTTGTTGTATTTAATCAAGCTTTTCCTATAAAAGTAAAAGTTCACACAAATTTTGTGAATTTCAAAATGTAAAGCAAAAAGCCACTGTCCTAAAACCTTAAGAGTTTTTATCATAAAAAAATGATTTGCTCTGCTTTCTTTAAATGTTGTAAATTGTTCACTGTGACATCACAACTTTGGGTTTCTGCTCCAACTTCTTAACAGCCTTAATCATGGTTCTTAACACGGACAAATTCCCACTATGTGACATTCAAAACTGATTCACTAATAAAGTTCTACTGATTCTCCACATTTGTTGAGAGTTAAACAGACGTACCGTATGTGGGAGAGTGGCATTGCCAACAGAGCTCTGCCTGTAGCCTGCAAGACTGCATTATTTTTTTACTAACACTGAGTTCTAAAGAAATTAATTATGAAGAAGTTTTTTAATACAATGCAGACAAGCTTACTTTAGGTGTGTGTAAAACACTTTATAAAGAACAATGATCCGCCAGCTGTATGTTGTTGAATTTATTTTTGTTAATTCAAAATCAACAGTATTTTTTTTTTCTTTTTCTTGCAGGTTGGATCTTAAAAGCTTAAATCCTTCTGAACAAATCAGGTTCTTGGTGAATCTGTTCTGTGCAGCAGCGCAGAGAGAACAGCAGACAGGAGAGAAGATTCTGGATATGTTAGTTTCAGTATGCCAGTTCGATTTATCTTCTTGGATGCAACGCATATTTCAGGAACTTGAAAGGAATTACTTTGAGGATGAGGAGGAGTTTGACGTTTATAGCCAGATTGACCTACAAAGTGACCTCCTTAAAAGTGACTTCCTGCTGGATCTTTACTCCCAGATGAAGGACAGTGAGACTAAAACAGGTCTGAGTCTCCTTCCATCATTACAGTCAGTTTTCCAGTCAGCTCCTCCAGTCTGGAGCATAAAGCTCTCAGAGAGAAAGACCTCCATCCTCCTGGAAGTGTTGAAGCTCCAATCAGAGAAGAAACCAGTGAAGCTGACAGACTGCTCACATGGAGAGAGTGAAGTGAGGAGTTTCCTACAGTGTCTGCCTTATATCTCAAAGCTCAGGTAAATATTATCATATATTATCATGATGTTTGTTGATGTATATAAGCTAAGATAGCGAAACTCACTGGGTCCATCAGTATTTTCTACTTTATCTTTCCTCAAAGTAATTTTTCCCTCAGTCTCTTTCTTTTGTTTCATTGGTTCCTCTGTGCTCCAGCTGTGATCCAGGGTTCTTCCAGATCGTTTGTTCATCCACACCATTCAGATCCAGAGAGGAGGTTCAGCAGCTGGTGTCACTGCTTCAGCTCCTGAACTTCAACCTGCCTCTAACAGGACAGTTGAGCAGGAAGACCTGCAGCTCTGTGGGCAGAGTTCTCCGTCTGTGTGGATCTAAAGTGGATCTGATCCTCACAGCCAGAAAGATGTCTGTCAGAGGAGCTTCTGTTCTCTTCAGATCTAAAACACAGCTCCACAGTCTGAGGCAGGAACCTGGAGAACATCGTCTCTTCTTCACCATTTATCTGCTTTCATATTGAACCATTTATTCTTGATCTCCATCATCTCTGTTCGTCTTTCTGATTGCAGACTGTCCAACACCATGGCCTTGTTCCTGTCTCAGAGGGTGAGAAGAGGCAGAGTGGCCTTTCCTTTGGCTGTTGAAGAGCTTTCTGTGGTGTCCACCTCAGCTGGACCATCACAGAGAACATTGCTGAAGGTTGGCAGCAGTTTGGCGTCTCTGCTGAGGTTCTGGACAGTCAGAAGGTTAGACCTGACTGAGTCCAGCCTTCCTGCTCAGAGTCTCTTCAGTCTGCTCCTTCTTGATGCTCCTCTCACAGTCAGGTAAATGTCTTCTTCATCTCCATCAGCTGAACTAAACCCAGATAAGATCAGGTTTGATCTGTGATCTCTGCAGGCTGAGTGAAGGTGTTCTCCAGCAGCTTGTGGTCCTCCTCCATGAGGACCAGGACCTGACGTTGTCCTTCTTGAATAAGGTTGGTGGAGACCTGAGATCCTGCCGGTTGAACTGGGAGCTGCTTCACTATCTGCTGCAGCAGCCGTCAGATCAGACCATCACTGTCAACCTGAAGAAGAACAGCTTCTTACAGGAGAAAGCTTCAGAGCTGCTGCCCTTTCTGCACAGGATGGTGCTTCAAAGGTGGAGGTTATGATTCTTCTAATGAACAGTTGATCTGATCTCCCATCAGCAGAGTCTGCTTCCTGGAACTAAACAGTGTTGTTGTGGATCCTCTGTGGATCAATCAGATCACTGATTGATCCACAGATACCTGCATCCATCCTCCATCCACCCGTCTCACCCATTGGCTCATATGCTCATATTTGCAAAGAACAAATACACAGCGGAGCAGCATCACTGTATAAAAGATTGTCATTTATTGTTTCAGCCCTCTAGATTATCTTTTTCTCTATTGAGCATGTGTAGTTTTAATTTCCACCACTAGGTGGCCCCCAGCCTGCATTAATGCATAGAGTTCAGTATATTGTTGTTTGGAAAGAGACCAGCATGATGCAGACATTGTTAAATGTGTGCATCATTCAGAAGTGAATTGTAATATTTGTGCTTTAACCTTTTTTCATTAGACTTTTTAGATAGTTTAAAACAGTTTTCTGTTTGGATCAGTTAATTGCAAGTCATTTAGCATTTAATTGGTTTTTAACATTGTTTAACTTGAGTCCGTTAGTGTCTGTTGATATTATTCTCCATTTATGTTGAATACTTGTGCTGTATATATTATCATGATGTTGAGGGCTGCATTTACAACCATACAGACATGGTAACAAACACCATTTATGTCATTTATTTTTTTCATATAGGGTTTAATTTACAGAGCCCTGTCATTATTTTGAATTTATTCAACACAGTTACACTTTATTCCAGAATTAGTGAACACTATTTGCTTTATCCTGTTTTTGTTATGATTGCGTTTCATTTATATTATTGAGTTTTGAAGGTTGTTCCAGTCCCTTGGCTGAGGAACCAGCAGGTGGCCAAGGGGCTGAGTTGATTTGGACCGTACCACATTAATGCTCTGGGGGGGAAAATAGGGTTTTACTTTATTTGTTTTAGTAAAGTTTTTGTATGTTTTGCTCCATGTGTTTCTTTTGTGGACTGATCAGCCACTATTTAAGGTCTCCTTTGTTCATCAGGGAAGGTCAGTTTGTTTAAGGTAGTCTTGTTCTGTTACAGATATTCCAAGTAGTTTTGGTTCCTTTGACCTCCTTACTGGCTACATTTTTATAAATGTTACATTTTATATTTTTGGGTTAAATAAAATAACCCTGTTTTGGGGCACACACCTGTGACTGACTGTCCTTACTGCTCGCTACATCACCATGACACTATTATTGAAAGCTATGATTGGTGTTTGCATGTAGGCTTAGACTTAGACAACTTTTATCTTTATTTTGTATACAGAGTTTATACAAAATGAAATTTTATTTTGTACAGATCTCATGACATTTCCATTTCCTAAAATTCAGAAGTTATAATGTAAACACTGTAAGCATTGATATAGTCAGTTTGATGCAGAGTCTGTCAACATTCATCAGTCTGATGGCGGTGGGGAAGAAGCTGTTTCAGAATCTGCTGGTCCTGCATTGAATGCTGTGAAGCGTCTTCCCAGAGGGCAGCAGGGAGAACAGTCCATGGTGGGGGGGTGAGGGGTCATTGATGATGTTACAGGAAGAACATGCCCTTCTGTGCCCTTTTAACCAGTGAGGTGGTGTTTCCAGTCCAGGTGAGGGTGCCTGTGATGTTCACCCCCAGGAATTTGGTGCTGCTGACCACCTCTACAGCTGCGCTGTTGATGAGCAGTGGAGCGAAGATGATCTTCTTCATCTTCTCCACGTTCAGGATCAGGCTGTTATCTTTGCACCAGTCCACCAGCTGCTCCACCTCCTCTCTGTAGTCCAGGTTGTTGTCATCTCTGATGAGGCCCACCCCCGTGGTGTCGTCTGCAAACTTTACGATGTGATTGGTGGTGAACCTGGGGACGCAGTCGTGTCATCAGAGTGAACAGCAGGGCTTACAGTCCTCATTATAATCACCAAGGAACCCGAATCATTAAATCAATGTTTACACTGACGTCAGCCACAGTCCAGCTATTAAGGCAGTACGGATCAACAAAGTCTTTCTACAAGAGGGATGTTTGGCCGGATATTGTAGCAGTCTCGGCATTAAGCTGCTGTATTTCATGCAATAAAACAGAAAAAGCAGGCGGAAAAAAGTCCATCAACCCACCAACCTATGCTAATCGGAATAGTGAAAAACAAAAACCAAAACGGAGAGAGAGGAGCTATTGGACAATCAAAGGAGATATTTACATATGTGCACCTATGATGAGGTTTGCTCGCTTACTGCCTGGAAGGGTGTAAACCCACTTTAAATTTTCTTTTTCTCTCAAGCGCAGCTGTACCACCTTCAGAATTTGCGCAACAAATAGTTTCATGAAAGAAAAAAAATAAAAAAAACATCTAAACAACGTAAAGACTGATTGAAAGTGGTTGAGTTTTGTTAAATATCTAACCAGCCTAAATGTTGACCTAGAAGACTGAAAATATGTCAATTATTTTTTAACTGAAGACAAAAACTGATTAAACGTATTAAATATGTCGTTGAGGGTCCAGTGTTTAAAAATTGGATTTTCTACAATAAAAAAATGGTGTTACAGATGGTGGCATGTCATCTATTTAGAAACACCTTATTGGATCCCTATCAATAAGTGTTTTTGAAATGGTTGAATTTCATCCACGTTACTTCAATCCTGTATTAAAGGTATAGTGGAGGATGCTCTTTTTCAGGGTGGATCATGAAAATAACTAATTGTCTATTATTCAGTTGATATATTTACATAAGGCCTTCCTTCGTCCTCGTCCCCATTTTAACTTACTGGTGGTGAGTCTGACATACTGGAAAAATTGCAATTTCTGAAAAGTAAGGTTTTATAAGCGATGCAAACGTAAACTTTTAAACAGAGCGTGCGAGAGGCGTTCACACGCGTTTAATAGGTGTTCCCTCTCGGGAGCAGGTACAGGGTTGTGCATGTGCATTTTTCAAAAATGTTTCAAAAAAGGGTCTTTTCAAAAATTCGCGAAATTCCTCCACTATACCTTTAAGTTTTTAGGTAAAAAGTAAAAAGACAGTAAAATTGTCTTAATGCATCAAAGATTGTGTGAGATCTATACTAAAAGGGAGCATACACTAAAAAGCCAAGAAATGCATACGCCAAAAAAAAAAATTCAGATTTAGCAAACCATGCAGCCATATAAAAAAATAACTTATACATCAAATCTGTGCATATACAAGTGCAAAAGTGAATATATAAAAAAAATATATATATATATATATATATATATATATATATATATATATATATATATATATATATATATACTGACCGGCCACTTTATTAGGCACACCTGTCCAACTGCTCGTTAACACTTAATTTCTAAGCAGCCAATCACATGGCGGCAACTCAGTGCATTTAGTCATGTAGACATGGTCAAGACAATCTCCTGCAGTTCAAACCGAGCATCAGTATGGGGAAGAAAGCTGATTTGAGTGACTTTGAACGTGGCATGATTGTTGGTGCCAGAAGGGCTGGTCTGAGTATTTCAGAAACTGCTGATCTACTGGGATTTTCACGCACAACCATCTCTAGGGTTTACAGAGAATGGTCCGAAAAAGAAAAAACATCCAGTGAGCGGCAGTTCTGTGGGCGGAAATGCCTTGTTGATGCCAGAGGTCAGAGGAGAATGGCCAGACTGGTTGGAGCTGATAGAAGGGCAACAGTGACTCAAATAACCACCCGTTACAACCAAGGTGGGCAGAAGAGCATCTCTGAACGCACAGTACGTCGAACTTTGAGGCAGATGGGCCACAGCAGCAGAAGACCACACCGGGTTCCACTCCTTTCAGCTAAGAACAGGAAACTGAGGCTACAATTTGCACAAGCTCATCGAAATTGGACAATAGAAGATTGGAAAAACGTTGCCTGGTCTGATGAGTCTCGATTTCTGCTGCGACATTCGGATGGTAGGGTCAGAATTTGGCGTCTACAACATGAAAGCATGGATCCATCCTGCCTTGTATCAACGGTTCAGGCTGGTGGTGGTGGTGTCATGGTGTGGGGAATATTTTCTTGGCACTCTTTGGGCCCCTTGGTACCAATTGAGCATCGTTGCAACGCCACAGCCTACCTGAGTATTGTTGCTGACCATGTCCATCCCTTTATGACCACAATGTACCCAACTTCTGATGGCTACTTTCAGCAGGATAATGCGCCATGTCATAAAGCTGGAATCATCTCAGACTGGTTTCTTGAACATGACAATGAGTTCACTGTACTCAAATGGCCTCCACAGTCACCAGATCTCAATCCAATAGAGCATCTTTGGGATGTGGTGGAACGGGAGATTCGCATCATGGATGTGCAGCCGACAAATCTGCGGCAACTGTGTGATGCCATCATGTCAATATGGACCAAACTCCCTGAGGAATGCTTCCAGCACCTTGTTGAATCTATGCCACGAAGAATTGAGGCAGTTCTGAAGGCAAAAGGGGGTCCAACCCGTTACTAGCATGGGGTACCTAATAAAGTGGCCGGTGAGTGTATATACACACACAAGTATACATAAACACGCATTTTTATTCTACCCATCTATATCTTACTCACATTCATCCTCTCTATAAACAAATTGTATGAAATAATTTAGTTTACTTTAAAAATCAAATAATTACTTTTATATTTTTACTCCCCAAATTCTTCCTCAAATTATCTAATAAATGAATCTTTTCCTTAATGCATTTAAACTCTCTCCTCATATATCTTCTCTCACTTTTATATTTATGACATTCCAGTTTAACATGTTCTATCGTTTCATATTTTCCACATTTGCCAGTAGTTTGCTTTTGAATTTTAAAAGTGTTTAAGTCTTAAAAGGGGACAGTGTACATTAATCAACATTAAAACAATGTAAATATACCCGAGTTAGCTAAGGAGTGCTAATTTTCATCGGTAGTTCCATAGCCAGGTATAAAAAAGACAACCTTAAAAATAAACACAAGTATAAAATCACAAGATAAAATTACAATACCAATTACATAAAAAACATTATGGTTAAGAAATACAATTCATGTAAAAATAATTATAAATTATTTAAATACACAGAAAACCTTAGTGCCCACAAATTTGTCTCTCTGTAAGCCTTTTTTTGTATTTTTTTTGAATGAAGAGAATGACAAAGAGTCTCTGATGGTTATATGTTTGTTATAAATAACATTTAATGGTTCTGATCCGTTTCATTACCAATCCGGACTCAAACTCAGTTCATCCGTCCTTTGTTTAAAGTGTATTCTATATTAATATTCACGTTTTGTAGTTAAAATTTCCTCTCTTCTGTAGAGATGATAAAGACCTGGAAACCAGAGAGGGACTACTTTACGCCATCTGGTGGACAGAAGTATGACTGCAGTTGAAAGTTAGTTACAAAAATTAATGTTTGTAAAGTGTTTTAATTAGAAGCAAAACACTAAGATATTTTAAAAGGCTTTGAGGGAATCCTGCAAGTCTTCATCAGTTACACTGACTCATATCTAAAATCAAACATTTTATTTATTTTGTTTCCTTTGTTGCTCTGCTGCTGTTTCTAACATATCTTCATCAACATAATGATTATTCAATTAGATAAAACAAATAAACATGGCTTTAGTCATTGTTTTTTTGATAAAAGTAATGCAGAATTATTTTATTTAATTTGATCAAAGTGAAAATAAAATAAATATGTTGGGTCGAGTAATAAATATTAAGTATTATAGTATAAATACATATAAATATTATTGTTGGAATATTAGACCAGCAGACATCAGAGTAATCAATCATGATATTGTTAATCCTATTATTTTTTACTAAACTAATCTAATAAATAAATTAAGTCATAGTAACAGATTTGATGGAGGTAAAAGTTAAAGTTTAGGAAAACCATAAAGAGTAGAAGGTGAAACAGGTCCATAAATAAAGGAATATTTTTTATTACTTCAGATGGAAATAAAAGTGATAAAAATGTAAAAACTCACTTGAACCAAATTTATCCTAGAAATAAATGAAACAACATAACATTGAAAAAAGTCAAACTTTAATCTGTTCAGATTAGGGATTAGGCAAAAAAATATAGTTTATAAAAGAGAACAATAAAATATGAATAAAACTCCTTAAACTCGGTTTGAATCACCGCAGAGCCGTGGTTAATCTCCACTCTACCAACCGTAAAGAGTAGAATGTTAAAAAGGCCCATAAATAAAGGAATATTTTTTATTACTTCAGATGGAAATAAAAGTGATAAAAATGTAAAAACTAACTTCAACCAAATTTATCCTAGAAATAAATGAAACAACATATAAATGTATGAAATGTATTAAAATAATTGCTTCTGAAGAAAAGAAATATAAACCACCATGATTTGATAGATTCATTCACTCTGGCAGAAGAGAAGACATGAAAGTCTTTAACATGTGCAGCATAATTCTGTATTTCTCATTTTTAATTTTAATATATTGATGTTATTAATTAACTACTGAATTTTTATCATGAGTTTATTGTTAATATAAAACTGAAATTTTGATTGCAATGTAAACTGTAGTTGACAATAAAGATTGATTGATTGAATATATTAAATCAGCTGAAACGACTGTCACCCTCTGGCTTAGAGGGGAATGATCACCTGTTAGAGGAGGCCACAGGCTGGCCAATGATTGACTCTGTTCTCCCTGCTGCCCTCTGGTAAGAGACTTCGAAGCATTCGATGCAGGTCCAGCAGATTCCAGAACAGTTTCTATTTCTACCCCACTGCCATCAGACTGCTGAATGGAATGAATGTAGAATGTTAGAACTTTAAATATACACTCATATGTTTACATGACTGTTTTTCATTACATTTTTTTTATCACTGATGCGTAACTTATCAAGGCTGCAGTTTAACAGAATTTATTTTTGTTTACACTTGTATGTACAAAATTACAAAATAAAATCTGTGTAAGTCTGTCTCTCTAAGCTGTTCAAATTAGAATCCACTTTATTTACCATTTACTCCATCAGGTCCAAACTGTTGAAGAGAGGTGGAGATAACATATTGTAGTTAGAAATGTTTGTGTCCACTAGAGGGCATAACTGTTCCTGCTCATAAAGGCAAAGTAAATCTGAGTCCATTCTCTCTCTCTCTCTCTCTCTCTCTCTCTCTCTCTCTCTCTCTCTATATATATATATATATATATATGTGTGTGTGTGTGTGTGTGTCATGGTCTTGGTTCTGTTAAGTTTTCTATTAAGTGTTTAATTTCAGGTTGATCCATGCTTTTCTTGTTTTCTGGATGTATTTGAGTTCTTAGTTTTCTCTTTGTTGCCCTCTTGTATTGGTCTCCTTTCCCCTAGCTCCTTCCAGAAGCCTCTGTTCACACCTGCTCCCAATCAGCTCATTAGTCCTGTCCTTGTCCAGTCTCTCCCTGTGCAGTTCCTCAGTGCTGGTTCCTTGTGCATGTTTTCTCTGATGTCTCCATTTTTTATGTTGGATTTTTGGATTCCTGCCTCAGTTGCTTGTGAGCACTCCTTTAAAGCTACAAGAACTCACCCCTGCCTCCCTGCTTCTGCATTTGTGTCCTAAAAAACCTCAACCAAACCCTGACAATAAATATATATAATTTTTTTCCATAGGGGGAATCCCACAAAGATCGTTGCTAAAAATGCTGATTGTTCAAAGTATTGTAGCCTGGCATTTTCAAAGAAGGTTGAGTGGAGAGAAAAAAGTCACCAGTTTCTTAACACCTACTATACCACACTGTCACAGAATCAACATTGAGAACACTATCCTGGGTGGAAAAGATACAGCAGGCAGCTATGCTGAATCCGTACAGCCTTAGCTCTTCAGGACATCATTACAGAACAGAAACACTCAAGGATTAGGCTCGTCAAACCTGGGACTACAGCCTTCTGAAAATAAACTACAAAACTAAAAGTTATAAAAATGAACCCAATGGCTGAAGCTCTCCATGAAGTTGTGTTCATTAGCACGTGTTACACAAGAGCAGAGAAGAAACTCTTGTGAGGTGAGCTGTTCCTAATTGTTCTGTCACAAAAAGGATTGTAGAAATTGTAAAGGGGGGGTGTTCAAATTCAGAGGCTGCGTCCTCCGAAGGGCTCAACCCACCTAGACTGATTCCTTCTAAGGCTGCAGCCGCTGAATTGGAACACAGCCAGAGACTTTAGGAGGTCCCTATGCTAAGTCAGTTAGCGATAGAAAGCTTCCTGTTTCCTATTTAGAAGCAGAATGCTCACTGCAAACCCTTCCAGCACTCATCACGGCGACCGCTGATTCACTTCTGCTTTGGTTTAAGTGTCCTTACTGATTTTTCCCGATTCGAATTGAGCCAATGAATGGTCTAGTTTTCCTCTGTCTGCCGTTCAAACGTCCTGCAGCAGCAAATGCACCACAAGATCAAGGCGCTCAACGGCTTGATTAGGATGAGTAGTTTCACCTGAGGGTTTCCTGTGCCAAACAGGGGTTAATACTTTTGTTGGTGTTTTTAGGAGACAATAACTGAAAGCCAAAGTCAAGTTTGCCCTGAAGATGATCTACCTTTTGTAAATAAAAAAAGTAACTAAATGGAAAACCATTGCCTGGGCTGTTTGCCCAGCTGGACACTGGGTTGGGATGTCGGGGCATCTGGAGGAGAAACTGCTTTCTTGAGATCCTGGTGAGCTTTCCATCTATTTTCTTTGATGCCTTTCTAAATCAGTCTCTACAGTGATTGTTTACCATTTCCCTCCACTAAAATGAAAGCTTAATGGCATTGGTTTGTTGAAGTGGGGGCTCGTCCAGGATCAGGAAGCATTAATACATTAGTTGTATTCAGCTTAGAAAAATCTGTGCTGCTATAGGTTACAGAAACTTAGAACCATCTCTCATCTATAGATGCTTTATGGTGAGTTTTGCAGTGTGTTGCCTCCTTTCAGATTGGCTTTAGATCACATGTAGTCTGGCAATGAGTAACCGTAAAAATGGAGGCTTGTTATGATATAAAGGCAGTGGAATATACCATCAAACCTGCTGCTTTTGTTGTCAACATGTGGAGAGAAGTTTATGGTTTTAGAGGGAAAGTTCAATTCAACAGTAGAAATAAAATACTATTTAAAAAATCACTAAAACCAGACTCAGATCTGCATTTTTCGGTTTCACAACAGCTGCTGTGAGTTGGTTTGATTGATTCTGAAATTACCCCTCAAAGTCAAGCGCACGCATAACAACTATGAAAAGCCATCAGTGGAGCCCCTGTTTGACAAATTACCATGAAATATTTAAATATAAAATTAAAGAAAATATTGGAGAATGTGTTTAAAAGAAAGAGCAACAGCGCTATAGCTGCAAAGGAGAGGATGATGGTATAGGAGAATTAATGTGTAAATGTATGTATACTCCGTTATGGCAGGCCATTTATACATTTATTAAAAGTGTTCCTTTCTGTTTTTACATTTCTAAATCACTAAAAAAAGAATCTTCCTGGTCAGAATAATTTCAAAGGATTTCTGAAACTACATTTTTGCAAGAACTGAATATCATAAAGT
The DNA here is from genome assembly GCA_030533445.1 of Cyprinodon diabolis. Classification (NCBI taxonomy): domain Eukaryota; kingdom Metazoa; phylum Chordata; class Actinopteri; order Cyprinodontiformes; family Cyprinodontidae; genus Cyprinodon; species Cyprinodon diabolis. The sequence continues at coordinate 20,214,937 of CM060085.1, forward strand.
TAAAAATAAAAATTGGACAAGGAAGAATTAAATTTGATATACCTAGAAATGTTTACACATTTGAAGTGGCTGTGTTTTTAGATCAGTGCCCCAATGTCTAGCGGATGAAAAAGTAAGGGAATTGCAATTTCCCACAATGCACCCTGAAAAGTATTGACCATCCAATGTCTCTAGATACGCAGATATATCCCAGAATGCTTTGAAAGAGCTCTCCACACAAAACCTCATGGGATTTGTTGTGCCGGCGAGAAAGAACAAAAATCGCTCAGTCACCGTGCGGGGAGGCGGAGTTCATCAACAGACAGGGAGTTAACTGAGTTCACTATAAAATCCACTTATAGTCCTCGTTCTATATAGATTGAGGGATTTAGGGGTTAGAGCAGACATTCAGCCTTAATGTCACTCTCCACTCTTCCCTCAGTATTTAAGCTCTTGGTCTTACTCTCTGTGTCATGATCGCTGCTCTGGGTGATTTTGGTTCTGTTCCAGTTTTCAGTCAGGTTTGGATTTATGTTCTGGTTCTACTGTTAAAAATTATAATTTTGAATAACTTCTTAGTTTTATTATTCCTGTTTGGTGTTTTTTGTTTCTTTTTTGGCTGTCTCCTATTCAGAATTCTTTAGTCTTTGCTCTAGTTTTATTTTGCCATCGATTGTTTACATTTATCTTTACGTAATGTTTCCCATGGGATCATATTTATCTTAAGTTAGCGCCAGTCCCTTCCATTATCCTGTAGTTTTGCCCTTGGTCATTATTTTTTTAGACATTAGTCTTATTTCCCTTTAGGTTCCCTTAGTTATTTTCTAGTTATATTCAAACCCTGTTGATTTCCCCTGATTACTCTTTGTTGCCCCTCTCCTTTCCCTTTAGCTCCCTTCTAGCTACTTCTGTCCACACCTGCTCCCAATTAGCTGTTTACTCCATTTATTGTATCTCCCATATATATTTATATACTCCTCCCTTACTGTTTCTTCATTCCTCCTGTATGTTTCTTTCACAATGTCGCCTTGTTTTGATTCCCTGCCTGTTATTTCTGGATTCATAGTTCTGTTGCAACCTACCACATCATTAAATCTGTAAGAAACCATCTCTGCCTTCCGGCTTTGCATTCAGGTCCTCTGCAAACCTCCACTCACCCAGACACTCTGTGTTGCTGTTGTTTTCTGTTATTATGTCCATTAGATTTTCAGTACACTCTCCTTTTGTTCCTCATTAAAGAACTTTATTTCAAAGCTACAATGCCTGTTTGTGAACGTCGGGTCTCAAACCACACCATGGCAATAACCATTTATGGAAATTCATAGATTTTTCTTACTCTTGTCTAATCTCAAGAGTCTCAACAGCAAAGAAGTGAGGACAGTGAATGGAAAGCATTGTGTCTAAAGCCCAAGCTGGTTTAAAATGTGTCATCTTGGATTTCAGCCAAAGGAAATTTCAGCTGTGATCCAAAAAAACTTGTTTGTCAAATCAGTTTTTGATCTGTCACCAGAGTTGTCAGTGACAGAAGACCTGATGCAGCCAAAAACAACAAGAGAGTCAATGTTACTTTGAAGGAAGAAACAAGAGAGATGAAGCCGACCAGAAGGTTGTCTGCAGTTCAGGGTTATTTCCCAATAGCTACGACATGTTTTCCACAACAGCAAAGGTTTGGCAGCATCCAATTTCCCACAAGATCATTAAAGGACTGTGAAATGCATCAGCTCCAACAAGAGATTTATTTAACCTGCTGTCAATTCTGCCAGGGTTGGTTAGAGGGCCGGCACACTGTTGCTGTTTCCCAAGATTACAAGAAAGAACCTGTGATCACCAATACAAAACCCAACATCACAAAATATGAGTTTTAGCTTTTTGTAAATCAGTGTTGTGATGATCCAGACTATACTGCAGTTCTTTAAAGTTTTTTTTTAAGTTCTGCAGAAGAAATTATGGAATCAGCTGGGTCTTTATTAGCATTTCTCCAAACTGTTGAAACAGCTGGTATCCAGGGTAACACTGCTCTAGTTTTACATGCATGCATAGAGGATTTAGACGTCTCAAGATGAACCATTTTATCAGTTTTAACAGCTTCCAACATTTAACATGTAAGACATGTAAGAACATAAAACATGTAACATGTGACATAAAACCTGTGACTTCTTCATCATCAGACTTCTTTGTATATTTATAAGAAATGTTTTCGTTTAATATGCAATGATGTAGAAACCATAACTCTATGGTCTCTTGGACTAATTATATTTTCAACTGTTTTATCTTTAAAACTATTTAAAGAATAATACTTTTAATTGAAGTTGTATTTAGATAGAGTCCCAGTCTCCTTTTCATCTGTCTGCAGTATTGAAAGTGGCTCTATGCTTCTATGGCTTTCCCCTTATATATCAAATGATAAATTATCGTTCTGTTTTGTTTGTTTGCATTTATGTAGTTCTTGTGCCGTATTGTAAAAACAAAAAATGAAAACATCTGCCTCTTGGAAAATTGTTATCAAGAACAGCCATTGCTGGACAGTTAAAATATTTGGTTAGCTTTTAATGTTTGGATGGTTTTTATTTCATATGAAGCCACAGAAGCATTTTTTTCCTCATGTTTGCCTTTTTTTTTCTTTTTTTTTAGCACATATTAATACAGATTAATAATTGAAACTATTGCTCCTAATCTTCAGTTTACAAGATACACAAAATTATCCTTTTTGATCTGATATTTTATATTTACTATGTGAAAACCAATATTTGTGATTATTAAGATGCTTAATGACAGCTTGTAAAGTCATCCATGATAATATGTTGTCCATATTAAATCATTAAGTTCCTCCTGGAAATGTTATTATCCTGGTTTCCCTGTTTAATACAATCAACATATTCTATGATCTGTAAGGCAGGGGTGTTCAACGTTTCCCAGGCTAAGGACCCCAAATTGATCGCGAGATGGAGCGGAGACCCCATAATTATATATATTATATAAAAATGTGTTTTATCAAACTGGTCCTACAGTTACTCTATTACAGATGGAGTAATGTAGCGAAAGACATCTTCTGCCTCCATCTGTTTACTACAGTGTGTTGAATTCATGTTAATGTGGATTTAAAGACATTTCAATTAGGGGACAAAAATTGCAGGGAGGAATATAAAAAAAAAAAAAGTCTAATCAACCAAAACTTTCGCGACCCCATGCAGTACCTCTGTGGACCCCTAGGGGTCACGGACCCCCTGTTGAAGACCTCAGCTGTTAGGCATTTAGTCACTGCAGTGAACTCTATTTGTTGCTGTTCCTCCTTGATGCCAGTGATCAATGATTTGATTTTTTTTTCTGCATTTCCTGTTTTCCAACATATCTCACTGTGTACAAATGTTTTTGTTGGGAACATTTTTACAGGTGTAAAACCTTTCATGTTTACCTTTGTAGTTATTTTTGTGCCTCTTTTGCCCCAGATTTGCCACCATTTCTTTTTCAGTATCCATGAGTTTTTGGGGGTTTTTTTTCTGTTTTTTTTATGCAATAACTTAATATTTACTGCAAAAACGGTCAAGAAATTAGTAAAAATGTCTTAAATTCAGTGTAATTAAGTGTAAATGTACCCTTAATTTGAGTAGGTAAATTGATTTGCCAATGAAATTAGTATCTTTACTCTTAAAATAAGATTGTAAGGTAATATGAACTTGAAATAGGACAATGCAATAGTTTTTTTCTTATTTCAAATGTAAATTGTCTTGTTTCATTGGCAAATGTCTCACTTTCGTCCTCAATTCGAAAAAAAAGTACTTTTTTTGAGAAAAAATTACTCACTTAGATTTCCATTTTTTGCAGCGTTCAATGCACATCCTGGGGATTTTGGTCCAAAAATCAAAAGAGTGAATTGACTCTGCACATTTGTAAAATAAATACATAACAGTTTCCTTTAAAAATATAAGAATTTATCAACAAAAAATTTTCAGGTCAAACATATTTCATTTAAAAACTCTTGAACAAACTAGTGAAACTAAACTAAGATAGGCCAACATACAAATGGAAATACTAAATGTAATGATGCAACAATATCCAAGTTTGACATGAATTTCATATTTGAGAACCAGAATTGATCCCATAGAGTTTGGAATTAAACAAAATTAGCTTTGAAATAATTTAGAGCATTAGGAATGTGATCAATTCACAATGCAAATCTAAGTAGGAAAATAAAACTTTATTTATTCATATAATCCCAGGTTCGGCCTAAATCAGCCTCTGTAATGTTCCTGAGGGGATCTGAAGGTAAAGGCCACCTTGCTTCTTTAGTTAGGTTTTATTTAAAAAAATCTATGGAGCTATAGTAGCTAAAAGATACAGGGGGAATCATGTTAAAATTACTCTAGGGTCATATTTTGGTAATAAAATGTGGTGAGCATACCAGGAAACACGTGTAGTCATCATTAATTTCTTGTTAGCCGGCTTTACACAACAGTATACACATGAGATGATCTAAAATCTTTAAAAATAAATTTTTTTGACTTGAAACTCTTTCTGCCACTTTGCCAGAGGCCCGTTTCACAAAGCAGGTTTGACAAACTCTGACTCAAATCCTCGACTCGGAATTGATGTTGCCTAAGATTGGAAACTCTAACTGCTCAAACAAATACAGCACATAGTAATGAAAAAATGCCTTACAGGTACGCCAACAGCTGCTGTGTTTAATCTACTCCAAGTAGGCATCACTCGCATGAGCAGCAACTATTAAAAGCCATTAGTAGTGGAGCTCCAATTCAACGAGTCACCATGACAGCAGGAAAGAAGTCTGCTTATTTCACACCACTGGAACTAGAGATTTTAATGAAGAATTAAAAGATGTTTTAAGATGTTTATTATAGATAAAAAAATGCAGTTTTTCCAGATTCCAGATATACATATTCAGATCAACTAATAAATGTCAAAACAGCCTGCCATAAGACTGTTGTAATCAATAACTTTACGAGGTGAAAAATAGTAGAATGGTTGTGCAGGGGCGGATTTAGGAAATTTAGGGCCTTAGGCACAGACAGGCAGGGAGCCCTCTGAATTGAGAAGAGAATGCATAAAACAGACCCATTATACAGATACAAAAATTTTATTAGAATAGACATAAGTTTTTATATGTTGTTGCCAAAGTCTCCAGTAGAAGAGAAGAGTCACTAGATTTGGCACAAGGCACGTTTTTGGGGTCTGAAAAGTTGCTAAATAGAGCGACTAAATTGCTAAGTTGGCAACACTGCTCTTTGCATCGTTTATCAAATGGTTTGCTGATGTCTGTTTGGACCTTTCTGAACATGTGCAGCAAATGGACTGATCCAATATGGTGGACACTGAAGGGGGGGGCTGAGGCACACTTAATATTATAAGTGTTCTGATGGCATTTTAGCGACAGGATTTTTTTTACCAAACACGTAATGTGCATAAATAAAGAACAGTTGCATCAACTACACATGTAGAAGAAGTTTTCTGGGGCCCCCAGGAACTTGGGGCCCTATGCAATTGCCTAGTTTTGCCTAATGGTAAAGCCACCCCTGTGGTTGTGGATCAATGTATACTATTTAGGTGAAATCCCATGGGTGATGAGCACAACTTGCAGCAGGTGAAGATGAAGTTTTCAAAACACTGTTTAGACAGGTAGGACCTGTGCATCATCTTATGGGGTTCCTCCTCCTATCAAACACATTAATGTTCTTGTACTGTTGTCAGTTTCTGTTAAAGTCTCAGGACGGATAAGTTCTGTTTGCGTTGGATTGTGAGGTAAAAAAGGGTAGCACTCATAAAGATAACTTTCTGATTGTACCCTGGTTTATAGATATCAAACCCCACCTCAAGGTTAATACTGGATTTGGGCTTGCTTAAAGCAAAATATTCACCAAAGAAACAAAACTTTCCAGTAAAGTTGACCTTCCAAGTTTCTTCTGGTAGAAAGTGGAACAAACTGTGTCTGTTTATAGCGTCTGCATCCTCCAAGGACCCGGTCTACCTTAGGAGGCCAGAGGAGCTCGGCTATGGATGGAAGCAGGTTCAGCTCTCTCCGGGTTTCTCCTAACATAACTGTGTATGTTCTGTTGCCTAGCAACCAGGACATTTGATACAAAAAGGAGGCAAATAATGGATAGTGAACTTATCACTGCTGTTCTGGATGGGTAATATTTTCAAGGAGTTTCAGCAGAAGTACCTTCATCTCATATATCAGAGTTATAGTCCCTGCACTGCACATATATTGGAATCTGAGTTTAAATGACAGCCAAACCCATTTACACAGGGACAGATAAAGCCTTTCAATAATCCAAACCTGCCACATATCTGACACAATAACCATTTAAAACTACTATTTTCATTCGTTTCAGACGGAAATTTTTACAAACTTGTATTATATTAAATTGCACTTATAATACTAATCAATGTTTGGCGCCATTTCCCTTATTCGTCTAGACATGAAGCAGCCATGTTTCTTGGACTTGCAATGTATCATGGGATACCCAAGGCTACGGAGAATACAGCGAAAAAAAAAAAAAAAAGGATGCGTTAGTCTTCCAATCTGAACAGACCTCGATGCTGAGCTATGATGGAATCGGCCGACGAATCTGGCCTTTACATGTTGACATGTCTCATGACGTTTTGCAATAACTTTATTTTTCTAAAACGAGCGCAGCATCTGCTGGGGTGACGCGTCATTGTCCAAGATTAAAAACAATCCTATCTTAAAATACAATATCAGCACAAATGAAGGTTTTACCTGCACAAATTAAGTAGCACTAAAAAAGTAGATCATTTTGATTCGAGTCGGAGCTTAATGGGGGATTGCTGACCTCTAGATGACACAAAAAAAATCTTTAATATCTCTGAAGCAACAGTAGCATTTAGTAGCATCTAATCTTATTTAATTTTTACAAATGACCATTTTTAACTGCACAAACGTGCACTGATGAAGAACTACCCATTCAGTGTAGGGTGTCCGCCTTACACAGATGAACACAGTCCGGGGTGCAAACACAGTGCATCTGAAATACAGAGTGATGAACTCCCATTTATGGAAATCACTATGGACACCGTGTTCGGTCTGAATCCACCATAACGGACTAAGTGAAAGATTGTTTTTCTTGTTTTTATTGTTTGCACAAATCTACAACAAAACTCTCCTGACTGAATCAGGAAATCAAATGACGAGATTGGCTTTAACGAGGGCAGAGACAGAGGACCCTCGGAGTTTACTGTGGAAACCTGCACACTGAGGAAAATCTGTTCCTGACCGGGTTAGCTCTATTGAGAATGTTGCTATGGTAACAGACACAGAGGTTTTGAAACTGAGAAATCAGTTTCCTTGATTTCAAGTGTAAAAAGGCATCTCCAAGTTCACGGAAGCATAGCCCAAACTCGGTTGGCTTCCAAGTTTCCCTACTCCCATAGAGTCCATCAGGCTGTGGAATTAGCCTCCAGGTCCACTCAGCTTTTTGCTGTGAAATGGTTCTGATTCCTGTGGTCTGTATGGCTTTCTATTTGTGTGACCTCGAGGATGTGGCTGGCTAAATCCCACAGCAAAAGAAGAGTCTGTGAGTGGATGCTTTGTCCCCAAGCAAGGTATGGGGCATGATTGCATGTCTTGTGGAGGTTTGCAACTCTTGGGTATTGGTTGCAGCAGAGTAAAACTACATTTTCCTCCTTTAATTTTCAAAGTCATCATGGATTGTGATATATTAGCATACAGATTTTTCTAACATTTTAGCAAAAATTGATATAATGATCTGTTTGTCCAGGAAAATTAGCTTTTTAGCACTCTTGTCTGAATATCTAGAAAGCTTTTTTTGGAGGTTTGTTAAGGAAGCATTTGTTTACATCTTCCATCCACCTGTTTCTCCCCCTCTCAGTCATGAAAGCTTCTCCTTTCATGTTGCTTCTGTGATGCTGTGTGAACTCTTTCCTCTCCACCTTCTTGATGGTGAATTAAGGAAATGAGGAGTGGCACAAAACACCATGCCAAAGTCGTTCATAGGAAATTATTTGTGAGCGCAGAAAAGAGATGTTTTCAAGAGGTGACTGGGTTTACGCCGTCATCACGTCTTTTAAAGTGTATGTGTGTGTGTGTGTTGTAGGAAAGTGGGGATGCTAATCAGTCCCAGATGGCGAGCAGAATCTTGTTCTGCCTGTGTGTGTGTGTTGTAAGAGTAAAAACAGTCTGGTCTGGCTCGCTTCGTCCCAGCATCCCGAGAAGACTCGCTCTGAATGCGAGGAGGGCCGAGGCCTTGCGTGAGAACGATCCTTGCCGACTCCTATTCAGAGGGGGAGTGTTTGCATGAGTGTGTACCTCACTGACAGACTCGGCTGCCAAACGTTTGTGCTCTCAGACTTAAAGTGAGTCATGCATTGGAGGTCAAGCAGGACAGATTGCCTTTGTGTACTCAACATTTGTTTCTCTTGCAGTTTTGACACAGTAGCTAAAAGGTCAACATGGGTCTGTGGCTTACAGGTCAACATCATGCCAAGGTGGTAGGATGAGCTCTGAGAGGTAAAGTTGCTGCTAATCAATCTGGGGAAAGTTGTAAACAATTTCCAAATGATATGGAGACCACCTTTCTACACAAAGCATGATTATTTAAGATAAATCTACAGTTGGCAAGCTGTGTCTGGACATCCCACATATTCGCTGTTCAGAAAAACTGCAAAACAAAACTCAGTAGCTCCAGCTTCAATCTTATCAGGCATCATTTAACACACAGATGTCAAACTTCCTGATTTTAAAATAAAAAAAAGACCAAAACAACATGATGGAGAGCATCTCTTTAAGTTCTGTATGAACAAAATGACTAAAGGGCAGATTAAACTTCTGCAGCCGCACATATCAAATGTCGCTTGGGTCTCGTCGTGAACCAGTTTTGCTAGTATGCTTCTGCACCATCGGTCTGGAATTTCTAGGGATGCAAAGCAGTTTCCCGCCAAAGCGCTAGGGGGGGCCTATTCAAGAACTCGCAAGAACTTCAACGGATTGTATTTCCGAACCTCCTCGATGAACCTTTCATTGTAGCTGTCCATTGTAGTTGTTCCTCGGTTTTTAAAAATGGCGCCCCCCGGCACCGAAACAAGAAGGACGACCACACAGAAAGCCTCAAAGGCATATCAAGGATCAATCACGGCTGCTTTTTGTCTGCGCACTTCTGCTTGAGGTCTACCCAGGTTTGCGACTCTCCGACGCGTAGTCAGGATTTTTTTTGAGGTGCAGAACGACGGTTGCAGAACCTCTGCGTGGGGGAGTTGGTGCGCACAGAGACAGATTTGACGGTTGAAGAGGCTATGCGTCAGAAGCATAAATTGGCCTTTGAAAGATCAAACAGCAGATTTATCTGTATCACATGAATTGTTTTTTTCCAGTTGGATGAGTTTTGTGTTTTTTTGGGGAGTTTTTTTCAGGCTTTTTCATTTTCGAGGGATAAGAACATCTTAAGACTATGAAAATCAGGAGGACCTGCTCATAGATTCAACAAGTAAATTAGCCATAAATTAAACTTATACGTAAATAGCAAACACTGTTAAAATCCAGGGTAGATCTAACCCTTTAAAGCCCGATCCAAGAATAAAACAAAACAGAAAATAACTTTTTTTTGGTTTGAAGTCCTTATTTGCCCTTTTAACAAAATATGTAAAAAGAAAAAAACAGAAATATTTTTGATATTAATAATTTATTACTATGCGATAAGTCAAGATTATTTTTTGTGTAGTCTTCTGCCCTCTGTTATCAGGTATATCTGATTGTGTACAATAGGATTTTGGGCAAAGTTTTTACCATTAAATTATGCAAAAGGTGTCAGACGCAAAACATTTCAGAAACCGTATGTATCAAATATGATACATTTGGCATTACAGGGTTAAAGGGGGGCAACGTTTATCACCCTCCAGCTGCCAAACTGCTTTTAAATAATTAAAATAATAATCCCATGTTTTTTTTCAAAAGCCTATTACAGAATATTAATTGTATATTTACAAAAATATATTGTATGTACTGTGACAATGGTCTAGTCAAAGCTCAGAACTCTTGGGACCAAACTTCCATTTCCATGCGAGAGGCTAATAAAATCAGTCGGGAAATTACTATAGGGAGTTTTTCCCATTAAATCATGAGTGTACTTAGTTTTTCACATAGTTGCTCATCAGTAACTGAAGTCTTACTCCCCTGACCATTGTTACGCAAGTCTGTGATTTGTTTTTTTTCAATTTTTGGACTTGTTTTTGATCTAGTCTGAGTCAAAAGTTATGGAAACCAAGACAAATTCAAACCAAAACTGCCAAAACAAAAGACGATCCATGTTGGAAACATTTACCCCAAAAAACACAAGTCATTGTTGCTCAATGCTTTGTTTCCATGTTAACATCGTAGAGGAAAGGAGAATGACTGTAACACCTGCCATGATCATGGCTAGCATGATAACTGAGACCTAAGGAGTGGAGGGTGTTCATGTATGCCTTAAAGGTTTATCCTCTGAATGCCCCTCCAGCTTTTCCCAAAAAGTACCTGCTTTGTTTTCCCGTCAGCTGAGACTGAGTCATAAAGCCATAAAATCTTTAAGATCTAAAAAAAACAAAAGGTTGGCTGAGCTTAAAAAACCTTTGATAACATTCTCCAGAAGGCTTGTGGGGTTGCGAGTTCCCAGGATGATGCTCAAACATATGAAGACCCTCAATGGCACGTACCGGGAGCCAATTATACAACCGCTAACGGTAACGTCTAAGGGAAGGCCGCAGCTTCTAATCAAACTGAGCCAAAACCCTGCAGCTCTGTCTTTAATCTTAATGTGTTTCATTTGTTCTCCGCTCGAAATGCTCTGACACTTGTCTGGCTTTGTTTCTACATATTTGAATCTGATACAGCCAGAAAAAAAAAATCTTCTAATCTTCGTCTCTTATGAAACGCTGGGCTATGATGCAGATTGGCAGCGCAGAGTGTGGGGGTTTGATATCCGCGGAATGAGGTAGGAGGATAAAATATGTAAGTCTGCATCAGTATTCTCTATAAATGTTTCTTTTCTGAGGGAAGTTTGATGAAGGCAGAAGCAGAGAAGCTTACAGAAGCCAAGATAACTGCTGGATGTTTTAACATCAGCGTCCGAGAAGAGATAAGATGTTTTTGGTCTGTCTGTGTCTGACTTGGAGCTGCAAATGTTCCTATATTCCTCTTCCTGGTATATCACACACAGCATCATGAATTCCAGAAGGGCATCAAGGACCAGAATCGCCAAACTAAGACGTTTTCCCACAGTTCACAAGAGAGGGTTCACACTGGATGGTGGAAGATTTCACGCTGACACGTTTCTTTCCAGCTGGGAGATTATTTTACAATTTGGTAACATTTTGATCCAGCTGCTTGGATGTTAGAGAAACCGAGCCATGTTTAAGCTGGGCCGATGTGTCAGACGGTTGGAAGTAATCAGATCCTAGTTTGTTATTAAGATTCATGTCTGTTCTTTGTTCGTTTCGTGTTAAAATGATGACATCCAACATCAACCGCTAGAACTCTTTGTGTAACCATGACCTCTGCAAACAAATGTTTCCTAAAGATTACAAACATTACATTCAGCGAGGAGATGGTTTCAAAACATCTGAGCTTAGTTCATCCTTTGATAAATATTTTTTAAGTATTTTCTTATCATATTTCAGCCAAATCTGTCCAGAGCCACATGTGGGCCTTCACCCGCCTCAGTGGCTCCTAATCAGTCTGATCCTAAATGTTTTTGAAATAAGAAATATCTCTAAACATAAAGCTAATAGGAGGGTCAAATATTAGTATTTCCTCCGTTTTATTGTTTTATAAATGCATAGAATCTCTGCAATAGAGTGAGATCAAAGGTGTTTTCTTCTCTTTTTAACATATAAAAGACAATGCCTTTATTTTCAAAGAGTCTGTGAGTGGATGCTTTGTCCCCAAGCAAGGTATGGGGCAGGATTAACCAGCATAGGTGCATATTTTCAATGTGATTTCAGTTTATTTATATAGCATCAATTCATAACATATCATCTCTGGGCATGTACACTGGAAAAACGATCTAGGAATAAGTACAAAATTCTTAAATTAAATATATTTAACCTTCATTTGAGTCGGTAAATGAGGTAGTTTGCCAATGGAATTAATATTTTTACTCTTAAAATAAGATATTTAGATAAAATTCGCTTGAAATAAGACAATGCAGTTGTGTTTTCTTATTTTAAATGTAAATTGTTTTGTTCCATTGGCAAAATGTTTCTTTTACCTCCCCAATCCAAGAACAAATGCACTTATTTTTAGAACAAAATAACTAGACTGATCTACATTTCTATTTTTTTTTTCAGTGTACAGAGACAATTCAACCAGATCTTCCACTCAGAATGGTTTAAAGTTTCCTATCTAAGGAAAACCAGCAGATTGCATACTGTGGACTCAAAGGCAATCCATTACACCAACTTTAATGCACGAAACCCTATTAATTTTCAAACGTATAGAGTGCATGCATTAAAGTATAAATAACCCTTCTGAAGCGCTAAAGAAAAGGTTATTTTATGTCGAGGGAATGATGCCTGGCTGCAGTGTTTTGGTCCTGGGTTGGAATCCCAGCATGCCTTTTCCCATGCAGTGTAGGTGCATGGTTTCTCTCTAGGGAGAGAACTTAATGCACATAGCTATTTGTGCTGTGTCTTGTTGCTCTGTGATGGAGAATATATCTGTCCAGGGTATAATCTCTCTCCCCTGCTGGAGTTGGGCAGACACTACCTCACAACCTTGCATGAACAAGTAGGTTTAGACCGATTAGTCGGCTGCAGGAATTCTGTACATATACCACTCCCAGGTGTATGTGAACTGATTTGATTAGTTTAACCAACAGTTGCACATTATGTTGCACTTATGTAAACTTGTCTATGTCGAAGCAATCTTTGCGATGTTAATAAATACTCACAGTCGCAGAAATCATTTTAGTTTATTAAAGGGAGCCTCTTTCTCATCCCTTTCTGGGGGGAAAACAGCAGTTGCAGTCAATGCTGCAACAACCATTCATACCTACTGTACTGTAGGGGGAATGTAGAGAAGACAATTAACCTAACAGTCATGTTTTTCACTGCAAAAACGATCCAGATATAATTAATAATGTCTTATTTTATTTTTTTCTTATTTTAAATGTAAATTCTCTCGTTCCATTGGCAAAGTGTCTCAATTACCACCTCAGTTCAAGAAAAAATTCACTTAATTTAGGAAAAAATTACTTATTTAGATTTACATTTTTTGCAGTGTTGGACTGTGGGAGGAAGCTGGAGTACCCGGAGAGAACCCACGCATGCTCAGGGAGAACATGCAAACCCTGGGCCGGGAATGGAACCCAGGACCTTTTTGCTGCAAGGCAGCAGTGCTACCCACTGCGCCACTGAGCAGCCAACATGGCAATTTATCACAGATAATTTCACCCATAGTAAAGAATTATATTTATTATAAATTAGGATACGCTCTACTTACTAATGGTTTAATAACATACAAAATATTAGTTGCTATTTAATAATGCTGAATCAAAAAAATTCTGCATAGAAAATTTAGTCAGTTTTCACTAAATATAGACAGCCCTAAAAACTCCTTTTTGCATTTACTCTGGTTTTCTTCATCTTAGATTAAAATGTTGATGAGGATTAAAGTTTCCTTATAGGTACTTTTTCATCACATTGTATAGAACCTAAATTTTCTATGGAGATTTGTATTTTTTATAAGTAAAAAATATATTTTTCAACCAGATTTCAAGATAGCAGAAACAGGAAAAAAAAAAAAATCCTAAATAGCTCCTCCAGTCAATGACAATCTGTAAGATATTAACATTTTTATAGATCCTTTCATACCATCATCAGCTGCTGCTGCAGGAATCTGCTTATCAAAGCCAGATGTTTTTACATGTTTCATAATGAATCGCATAACATGTCGACACAGACATCTGCTCTTTATCTCCCAACAGAAGGAAAACGGTTCCTTCTCAAACATATACTTTGATCAGCTTCATAGCATGTTGGGTTTTTAGATATTGAAACACTGGAAGTGAAAGTGGCAGATAAGGAAAGCCAGGACAACCTTCTGGGGTCCTTTTTTTTTTCATGCATGCATCCGTATTTACAAAAAAAAAAAAAAAAAAAAAAGTTAAACATTATCTAAGCTTTATAAAATGATGTTCTGTTCTTACTTTTGGAATAAAAGCTTCCCAGTAATTCTGAATTAATGAGGAAGTTAAGCTGAAGGCAAACAGTGAAAACCGCGCTCTCTATATTGTAACGATTTGAATATCTTCTGATCGCGATTTGCATTTAACAAACATCAAAGGCACAACCAAATTCACATGAAACTGCTTTTGGTCTGATAACTCGGAAAGTTGAGCCATGCAAACAGTAACAGTGGTTTTTCTGAGAGGTGTTGTAGAAGGCCACTGGAGCAACGTTATTTAACTCTCCATCCAGACCAAGTATTTCATATTTACCACACAGGATGGTTAATCTTTCAATTGTTTTCAGTAGTGGATCATCCAGGCATGAAAAAGCTCCTTAACCAAAGAACTAATCCCTGATGTGTCTCAAATAACACAAATATTGGAGAGAGATGTTGAGAGGTGATGAAGGGTGTAACACCCAGATGCTCCTGTCTCCTTGTGTAAAAAAGATCTGATCAGGTGAAGAAGAGAGTATTATATTGATCTGGCAAAGGGACTAAATTCAAATAAACTCTGTTTTATTTTAACATAATATTTGAAATTGAACGTTTTAACCCCTAAGCTATTGCATTTACCCTAACCCGTGCAACATCACGGACCAACCAGGAGGATGACAGATTACATCATCTTTTTACATTCTACCCCCAAAAATCAGCTCTTTAAATTATTATTATTATTATTATTATTATTATTATTTATTTTTTTAACAGTATCCTGTCTGGCAATGTGGCAATAAGAATAATTGTCTTGATGCCAAAAAGAGCCCAACAGATTTTACTTTCACAAGTGGAGCTATATGGGAATTGCCATATAGCTCCACTTGTTTCATGCATATAAATTGCTTTATTATAATTATGCAGGGAGTTTAACAGTTTATATGGACACTGCAATGTAAATAGTGCAGAAAAACAGAAGAAGAAAGATGAAAGAAAGAGGAGATAGAAAGGAGACAATGACAAAACATTTTCAGTCTGCTTCATCACCTGCAACGAGATGCAAAATAACTGCTTAACTGTCACAGTCTTGGTTTTGTTATGTTTATTTTGAGTATTCAGTTTTATTTTGCTCCTTGTTTTAGTGTTTAATTATTATTTTGTTGTTTTCTTATTAGTTCCTGTATTCCAGGTTTTCCATTTGTTGTCCTCTGGTGCCCTCTTGTGTCCTCTATCCCTAGCTCTGTTTTCTGCTCTGTCCTCACCTGTTTTCAATCCCCTCGTTAGCCCTCTCTTTGTCTCTGTCCCCTTTAAAAGCCTCCCTCTTCAGTTCCTGTTTGCTGGATCCTCGTCTAACGTCTGTCTGCTTACCTCGTCTCTCCCTGGCTCCTAGAGTTTGGTTTCCCCTGATGTCTCCTTGGTTCTGGTTTGTTTGTTATTTTTGTTGGATTTTTTGATTCCTGCCTCTGTACCTGTGGACCTCATTAAACCCACCTAAATTCACCTCTGCCTACTTGCCTCTGCTTTTGGGTCCTCAATCCAACACCAAATCGTGACATTAACTTTTTTAATTAGCTGTTTTGAACTTCTTGCAGCACAGTCTTTGTTTCTGCATCAGTTTTTATTTTTTCATAGCATTACTTGGAGGAATAATCAGTCAGAAATCCATCCAGCTGAGCTCCTCTCTGTTTAAAATTAGGTTTTCAGCAGCTTCCAAAAATATAAAATAAAATGCAATTAATCCCATTTTACCAAAGGAAAAACAGCCCATTAGTTCATATTTCCTCATTTTTCCTCAGTTGTTTTAAGTGACCTTATCAGCGATTATGAGTAAAAATAAAAACTAAATGTATTATCTATGTAACCTGTAAGAAAACAAGGATTGCTCTCTTAGTTTGTCATTCAGAATTTGAAGTTTGTCCTTACTTGTATTTTTATATTAAAAACGTACCAACATCTGCCGCCAATTCACCAAATCCTTGGCTGAAGCAGTGGAATTAAAGCCGGGTTCTGCTGCGTCCTCTGCTAACTGGGCCAAAACCAGAACAGGTATGTTATTTCAAAATGCCCCAACCCTTAATCACATCCTAATTCACTAACGTTATTCCTGGAAGTTAATTTGAGACCTTTGGACTCTGGAAAGTTGCTGGACATTTTCATTGGTCCTTTTAGAAACCGAACACAAAGAAGCAGAGAAAGAAAACACAAACATTGGTTAAAAAATGTTTTATATGCCACCAGCCTGAGGTTTACTGTTAACGCAGAGCAGACCTGCTACGTTCTGAAGTCTATAAAAACAGCCGTCGTTATGAAAAAAAATGAAATTCGGGGGATTCAAGAGGGATAAACATCTAAAAAACTTTACAAAAAAGGCTCCTTTCAGTAGACTTTTGTAACACTAGATTTTATTTTGTGACAGCAACACATTGGGACTGAATGCAGACGCATTCCCATGTAATGTTATTAAATTACTTGAAAACAGGGAGGAAACCTCATCAGTGCTTTCTCCAACACACCAGAATAAAAGAGCTGATTTATCTCCTTTCATTCTGTCAATTGGTCTGTTGAAACAAACTAATAAAAAGAATTTTCTGAGTGTTTAAGCAACCAGACAGGAGAGTCCACGGCTGTTCACTAGGGAGTGAATAAGCTAAGTTTACAGGAGCTTAGTGATTAACACTCAAGAAGAAAAGGAGCTGAATCCTTGACTGATAGAAACTGGCAGGTTCATTAATGCTGGAAAGGTGATCAGTGGATCCAGGAGAAGGCGGGTCTAATCCACTGAATGAAATGCAGCTGTTAAGGAACTAAGACTGAGGAGCTGAGGGAAACTTACTGATGACACAGAGGTATGTGGCAAAATAACTGACCAATGAAGAAAAAACACAACCTAGTACACAGAACAAAACTAAATATTAAAAATTAAAGAACCAAAACCTGGATAGATGCAATTCTTTTATCAGTATTAGTTGTTTAAACCTTTGGAAAAACCCTTAATCCCCTTAAAATAAGAAAACGCAATTGCATTGCTTTATTTCAAGTGCATTTTATCTAAATATCTTATTTTAAGAGTAAAATAATTATTCCATTGGTAATGTAGAGGCAAGGATTCATTTTGGTCATGTCTCTAAGGGTAGGCTGCATGTGTTAAAGGTATGTATGGGCATGTCTGGGTGGAGCTATAAGTGGGTGTTGGCATGTGTCTGAGTGATTGTCTAATTAATATCACCTGGATCTGCTCTGTGGTTTTTTTGTTTGTTTGATTCAGAGAGAGGCTAAGACAGGGTGCCAATATTTCTGTTGACCGCAAGTTTAAAGCAAATAAGTCTGCAAATCGACCTGTTGTACAATGCCTCACAGAAAAAGAGTACAATAAACATCCCTAACTGCAGAAAAGCTTTATGTTTCCTCCTTGGATTCAGCGTGTAGAACAGATCCCTGCTCTCCTCTCAGTGACTATTTTTTTTGGATGATAGTCGCCTACAATGTCAACAGAAATAGGCAAAAGATCCAACACTTTGAACTGTGCACGTAAGACAATGGACCACTCAGCCATTTTGGACGCAAACTGTGAGTAAATGTGAATGAAAAGACGGAGCACAGCACAACCTGTGGTATGTTGGATTCAGTTTATTCATACTGTGAAGATCATATCTGTTTTGGACACAGTTGATGCTGGTTACCACTGCGTATTAGGATACATAGATGCTGTGGCTGTTGGTTATATCATTCAGCTATATTACTCAAGACTGAATTAACTTGTGGAAACTGTGGATCACTCTTTTGTGCATATCAAAGAAAAGTTGGAATTGGATGTTTGATGCTGTTACTGCTGATGCTTAAGCCTGAATCAAAGTGTGGACATGCAATATTGGATTGTTCATGTATGGATGCAGATTTATGCCAAAAAACGCAACCCTGTTTGACTTGTGGACTGAAACCTGCTTTCTGAAATTCTGTGTTGCATTATTTGTTGGGCATCAATATGAGTGGATCAAAGGCAGGTTCACAAGTAAATGACACTCATTGCAATGAAGTTGTTAAAAGGAAAACTTTTCCTACTGAAAAGGCCTTGATATGGAAAATGGAAACACTGCAGAAAGAACGCAAAGCAAAAGTGAATAAAATAAAAGGCCTCATCACTGCTTTAAAGGAGCTCATAGAGAGGAATGATGATGTTTCTCAGGTGGAAACTGAGTTGGACAAGTTGATGCATTTGCATGAGGAGACAATTTCTCTGCATGAGTCACTGATGGAAATAATTCCTCAGGAAGAAAAGGACAAGCAAAAGGTGTGGTTTGAAAGTATCAATAAATATAACAAGGGATTTATTGAGGATGTAAAACAATGGATCTCTGAAACAAATGCACCATCCTTAAGACATGCAACAAAGGATTCTGTAGTTGGTAAACAAAACAAAGAATGTGAAGATCCACCATGTTTGTCACTACACGAGCCTCAGCTTGATGCTAAAGTGTCCTTAGACACAGGACAGGAAGGCTTTCCTGAAAGAATAGACATGCAACAGGATGAAATTCAACCAAATGACAGCATCTCAAATGTTGGAAGCAGAAGACATGGATCAAAAAGTGGAACCTCAAGAACTTCAACCGCTTCTGTTTCATCTTCTCACGTCAAAGCAGAAGCTGAAATAGCTGCTCTTCTTACTTGACAGAAATTACTCAAACAAAAGCAAGAGCTGGACCACCAAGAAGAGGAAATCAAGAAAAAGAAAGATTTGCGCTTGAGATGGAAATAGCTGCTGCTCAAGCTAAGATGGAGGTTCTAAGAATCTCAGGAAGCAGTGTGAAAGGCAGCAAAAGTATAACATTAAGTGGCATAGAATCCTATGTGGCCAAAGGGGCTTGTGCTGCTCTTAATGTTGAAGCTAATTCATTTGTGCCTGGTGGCCAAGGAGGGTATGACGCTCATACCACACTCAAGCCTCATCTGACAAAGTCAAGTGGAAGAAAACTTAATCCTGATGTTGGATCTCAAATACACCAGCAGAGTCAAACTGAACACCTGATGGGACCTAATGTGTCAAATAACATTTTAAATTCTCAGTTAAGTGTCACGTCACATACCCAGCTGCCAGTCAATGTTGATGGTAACAATTTGCTATCTATAATGGCAAGGCAAAATGAAATCTCTGCTTTACTCACACAACAACATAACATTTCTAATTTGCCAAAACGAGATATCCAGGTGTTTGATGGAGATCCAATTTACTATCATGCTTTTATGAGAGCCTTTGAGCACAATGTAGAAAGGCGAACAGAAGACAGTGAAGACTGTTTGCACTTTCTGGCTCAGTACACAAGGGGAGAACCACAAGAGGTTGTTCGAAGCTATCAACAAATGCCTCCAGAAAGAGGATATCTGAAGGCAAAGGCATTGTTGGAACAACATTTTGGGAATGAACAAAAGATTGCATCTGCATATTTGGACAAAGCGTTCTCTTGGCCTGTGGTTAAAGCAGAGGATGTTAAATCTCTTCAAGCTTATGGTCTCTTTTTAAGAGGATGCTGTAATGCAATGGATGGCATAGAGTACATGTCTGAGCTTAACATGCCTTCTAACATGCTGATGGTGATCAAGAAGTTGCCATACAAGCTAAGAGACAAATGGAGGTCAGTAGCTTGTGATATTCAAGAAACCAGTCAGCGAAGAGCTAATTTTTCTGACATTGTGAACTTCATTGAACGTCAGGTAAAGATTGTGACAGACCCTGTATTTGGCAACATACAGGACACTGTAAAGATCATGCAAAGAGATGGTAGCAAAGATAACTACCAATGTCGAACACGAAAACAAAAAAGTAGTTTTGCCACTACTGTAGCAGCAATTGATGGAAAGAGTCAAGTAAAAAAAGAGAAAGTCCAAACTGACAAAAAGACCTGCCTTTACTGCAAGAGTGAACATGCGTTGGAGTTGTGTTCTCTATTGGAAAAAAGAACACATAAAGAGAAAATCACTTTTCTCAGAGAGCATGGGGTCTGCTTTGGCTGTCTGTGCATAGGGCACATAAGTAAAGACTGCAAGAGGAGACTGACATGTAAAACATGTGGAGCTAAACACCCTAGCATGCTTCATATTCACTCAAAGAATAAGGATCAAGTTGAAGGTCATGAAGGTGTGCCAAAGCAAGACGCAGCTGTGGGTGGTTCTCTGGTGGCAGTGCAAAGTAGTGGTCTTACTGGGGCCGGTGACCAAGACTGCAAACTCTCCATAGTGCCAGTCAAGGTGAAATCTAAAAAGGGCAAAAAAATTGTGGAAACGTATGCCTTTTTGGACCAAGGCAGTTCTGGTTCATTCTGTACATCAAGTCTGATGAACAAGTTAAATGTTTCTGGAAGAGGAACTAAAATACTTCTACGCACTATGGGCCAGGAAACGCTTGTAGGAAGCTATATTGTATCTGGTCTGGAAGTTGCTGGCTTGGAAAGTGACCTCTATTGTGACTTGCCAGATGTTTTTACACAAAAGAAAATGCCTGTGTGCAGGAATAATATACCACTGGAGCGGGATCTGCTCAGGTGGCCATATCTGAGAGGGGTACATCTACCTGAAATTGAAGAAGATGTTGAGCTTTTGATTGGCTTAAATGCACCCAGAGCACTGGAACCAATAAAAGTGATTCCAAGTGAGAATGGAGGGCCATATGCTGTTCAGACATTTTTAGGATGGACTGTTAATGGACCAGTATTTGGGGAAGCTGACTGCAATCAACCCAGCATCACTGCTAACCGTATCTCTGTAGTGAAATTGGATGAATTATGGAAACAACAGTTCCAGCTAGACTTCCCTGAGTGCAGCCATGAAGAACAACTGGGTCCATCAAGAGAAGATTGCCAGTTTATGGAAATGGTGAAAGGCACTGTTGAGCTGGTGGATGGTCACTACACAATTGGTTTGCCATTAAAGAACAGGAATGTATACATGCCTAATAACCGAAAGCTAGCAGAACAACGTGCTTTGAATCTCAAAAGAAGGTTCCAGAAAGATGCCATATTTCACAAGGATTATACGATCTATATGCATAACATCATTTCCTGTGGTTATGCTGAAAAGGTGCCTGCAAAAAATCTGATTTGCAACAGTGGCAAAGTTTGGTACATCCCACATCATGGGGTATATCACCCACAGAAGAAGAAGATTAGAGTGGTGTTTGATTGTGCTGCATCATTCCAAGGTACATCACTCAATGCACAGCTGCTACAAGGACCTGATCTTACCAACTCATTGATTGGCATCATAACCAGATTCAGGAAAGAACCCATCGTGCTGATAGCAGATATTGAGGCTATGTACCACCAGGTGCATGTACCAGCTGAGGAATGTGACATGCTAAGGTTTCTCTGGTGGCCAAGAGGGGACGTCTCTCAACCCATGGTGGAGTACAGGATGCGTTTCCATCTTTTTGGTGCAACCTCATCACCAAGCTGTGCAAATTTTGCTCTGCGAAAATGTGCAGAGGATAACAGAAACTCTTTCAGTGAGCAGGTGGTGGATACCATAATGCACAGCTTCTATGTGGACGACTGTCTTGTTTCAGTTCCCTCTGAATCTGAGGCTATTGCACTCTATCACAACCTTCAGGCCATTTGTGCCAGAGGAGGATTCAACCTAAAGAAGTGGATGAGTAACAGTCGAACTGTATTGGGTGCAATCCCTGAAGAGAACAGGGCAGAGGACATAAAGGACATGGATTTGGACCATGGCCTACTTCCTGTTGAAATAGTACTGGGTGTACAATGGTGCGTGCAATCAGATGCATTCAGATTCAAAATCTCAATCCAAGATCGGCCTTTGACCCGTAGAGGACTTTTGTCTGTGGTCAGTTCAATATACGATCCACTTGGAGTACTTGTGCCAGTGATTCTAAAAGCCAAACTAATCTTTCAGGATCTGTGTAAGAAAGGTCTTGGGTGGGATGAAGTTATACCCACACCAATTGCGAAGGAGTGGACCAACTGGATAGATGAGCTTCATCTACTTGAGGACCTCAAAGTCAGCAGATGTTTTAAGCCAGTGGATTTTGGTTCTGTGACTTCTGCCCAACTGCATCATTTTGCAGATGCAAGTGAGGTGGGTTATGGAACAGCTACTTACCTCTTGCTGTGCAGCACTGATGGAAAACAATGCAGCAATCTCATCATGGGAAAGGCCAGAGTGGCTCCATTAAAGCCAATTACCATTCCTAGACTGGAGCTGACGGCAGCGGTGGTAGCAGCACGTATGGACAGATTCTGGAGAAAGGAGCTGCGGATGCCACTACTCGACTCTGTCTTTTGGACCGACAGCACTTCTGTGCTGAAGTACATCACAAATGAAACATCCAGATTCAGAACATTTGTGGCCAACAGGGTTGGAGAGATAGTTAAAGCATCTCAGGCAACTCAATGGAGATATGTAAGCACTCTGTCCAATCCAGCAGATATTGCTTCAAGAGGACTTGGAGTAAAGACTTTCCTCAAGAATGAACAATGGATGTGTGGCCCACAATTTCTGCTAGCAGAGGAGCAGTGGCCTACAATTCCATATAGCTTAAAGGAACAAGAACAAGATGATCCTGAAGTCAAAATTAGCGTGTTGACAAATGTTGTTGCAGCCCAAGACGAAGATGACCCACTGTCTCAATTGATTGACCGTACCTCCTCATGGAACCGGTTGAAGAGAGTGATAGCTTGGGTCTTAAGATTCAAAAGCAGACTTTTAAGTCTCTGGAAGAAGAGGAAGGAAGTCAAGGGGCTGTTGTCACACTCAAAAATGGATGAGAATGAACAGAAGACTGTTCTAAAAAAAGAGCTGCAGAGTGTCAAGGATTTGTTCCCCGTTTTTCTCTCTGTGGAGGACCTGAAAGAAGCGGAGATAGAGATCATTGGACTGTGCCAACGGAAAAGATTTCCTGATGAGTTTTCCAGTCTCTTAAAGAATCAGAATGTGAAACACACAAGCCACATATACAAATTAAATCCATTTCTTTTTGAGAGTTGGAGGAAGGCTCAGTAGGTCAGCGATGCCTGAACAGTCAAAGCATCCAGTGATTTTGGCCAATGATCTTCATGTTTCCGACCTCATCCTTAGACAAGTGCACAAAGAAGTCGGTCATGGGGGTAGGACCCACATGTTGGCAAGGCTACGCCAGAATTACTGGATTACTGGAGCCAGTGGAGCCATAAGAAGAATGTTGGCCAAATGTGTTATATGCCGACGGGTTTTGGCAGTGCCAGCAAGCCAACAGATGGCAGACTTGCCACTCAACAGGATTTCTCCAGATGAACCACCATTCACATCAGTGGGAGTGGATTGTTTTGGTCCATTTGAAGTGAGACGTGGAAGATCCAAAGTCAAAAGATATGGAGTTATATTCACCTGCTTAGCTCTGAGAGCTGTGCATATTGAAGTAGCTGCATCACTGGAGACAGATTCATTTATGAATGTACTACGTCGCTTTATAGCTACAAGAGGCCAAGTCAAAGAGCTTTGCTCAGACAATGGAACCAACTTTGTTGGCACCGATCGAGAATTGAGAAGATCTCTGGAGCATTGGAATCAAGCTCAGATTCATGATGAACTATCACAGAAAGGAATAAAGTGGAAGTTTAATCCTCCTAGTGGTTCCCATCATGGGGGAGTCTGGGAGAGGTTAATACGTTCAATTCGAAAGGTCCTCAACTCTACTTTAAGAGTTCAAACTCTGGATGATGACAGCCTCTACACTGTGCTTTGTGAAGTTGAAGCTATTCTCAATAGCAGACCAATAACAAAAGCATCCACAGATCCAAATGATTTGGAGGCTCTGACTCCTAATCATCTCCTCCTCCTCAAAGGTCAACCATCTTTCCCACCTGGTGTTTTCCGGAAGGAGGATTTGTATGCTGTACGTAGATGGAAACAAGTACAGTACATCTCTGATTTGTTTTGGAAAAGATGGACAAGAGAATACTTACCACTGCTTCAGGAGCGTCAGAAATGGAACAAAATCAAGCGCAACTTTGCTCCTGGAGACATCATGCTCATCGTAGATGACTCTGCACCCCGAAATTCTTGGATTATGGGGAGAGTTGTTGAAGCCTATAAAGACAGAAAAGGGCTTGTTCGACAAGTCAAGATTAGGACCAAGACAAGCTGTTTGGACAGACCTGTCACAAAGATTTGCCTGCTTCTGGAAGCCGAGGATACTTGATGGATTATTTGTTATGATTTGCTGTTCTTGTTCTGTTGTTGATACTACTTCACTTTGAACATAGAACCTGTGGCACAGACCATTTTCTACCAGATTCTCTGTTCAAACTGTTGATCTGAAAACACAGCCTCTATACATGTTTTTGTGTGAGATTATACTATGTTTCTCTTATTATTTAGTAATTATTATATCATAATAATTAGGGGCCGGAATGTAGAGGCAAGGATTCATTTTGGTCATGTCTCTAAGGGTAGGCTGCATGTGTTAAAGGTATGTATGGGCATGTCTGGGTGGAGCTATAAGTGGGTGTTGGCATGTGTCTGAGTGATTGTCTAATTAATATCACCTGGATCTGCTCTGTGGTTTTTTTTGTTTGTTTGATTCAGAGAGAGGCTAAGACAGGGTGCCAATATTTCTGTTGACCGCAAGTTTAAAGCAAATAAGTCTGCAAATCGACCTGTTGTACAATGCCTCACAGAAAAAGAGTACAATAAACATCCCTAACTGCAGAAAAGCTTTATGTTTCCTCCTTGGATTCAGCGTGTCGAACAGATCCCTGCTCTCCTCTCAGTGACTATTTTTTTTGGATGATAGTCGCCTACAGGTAAACTATCTAATTAACCTACTCAAATTAAGGGTAAATACACTAAATTTAAGACATTTTTACTTATTTCTAGATTGTTTTTCCAGTGCGTAAAAATGTCCACTGTTGTTTAGTGGTTATTAACTCTCCAGATACAGAGTATTTATATTGTTTAAACACCGTAATGTACTCTCTGTATCTCTTTATTTTTTTATCTGTTATTTTTATACACTTTTCTAAGGTCCACACCCCTGCAATGACGCTTTGCTGCTGTAACACCCCAATTTCCAGATTGTGAGACAATAAATGGATTCTATTCTATTCTATAAAATCCTACTAAAATATCAGGAATTTGGTTGCAATGTGAAAAACTGGAAAAGTTAAAGTACTCCTGCCAGTCGCTGAATGTCATATTTAATCAGCCAAACCTTAGGCCCCGTCCACACGAAGTCAAAACGAACACGAAACGCTAATATTTTCCAGAACGTTTGTCGTAAAGACGGAGACGTAAAATAAATGTGATCGTCCACACGAATGCATGAAAACGCTGCAAAATGTATGCCAGGCCTGTAAGTGGCGCTGTGGTGCCAAAGCAAAAATAGGCGACGAAATGTTGGGCATGCGCACTAATATTTATACATGGTTGCCCTGCGGGTCCATTTTCGTGGTTTAGTCAGATTCAGGTGCTGAACTATGTCGTCGATATTGCTCTGTTCTTCCTGGAGATATTCCAGAAGAAGAAGATTCTGTTGTAAGCCCGACAGCAGGGTGAGTAGCATGAGCAGCAACCATTCAACACAGTACGGCGCCATTGTTGTTGTGATACTGTGTCGCGCATGCGTGTTTAGAGGCGACGCTATGACGCATGCGTGTAAAAAAAAAAAAAAATGCGGTTAGAGCTTAAAGATGGAAACGCGAAAACGGCGTTTCAAAATCTTCCCACTCTGAAGGCTTAATAAAAAAAGATTGTTTACAGACCCCCGAAACGCCGGCTTCGTGTGGATGAGAGGCTGGTTTGGTGAAAAATTTGTGCGTTTAGGCCAGGGTTCGGCTTCGTGTGGACGGGGCCTTAGATGTCCTTGACGGATAGCCATTTTTAAGCCACTCAGTCATTGTACAAACATGACAACTTTCCCCTTTAAAGAGTCCTGAAAAACCTGCATTTGCTTAACTAGAGGAGAGGTCTACAGTATAACCACAAGGCAATGTTTTTAGTACAAAAAACATGGTTGAAGGAAACAAGAAAAGCTGCCTAACACTGGTGCAGCCAATTAAACCAAGGAAAATAATAAATTTATATAGCTTAATAATCTAATGTTTGTAGAAGGTTTACATTGTGATATTTTTACTGCAATAATTCTGGATTAGCTTTCTAAAAATCTTTTAAGCATTGACCAAATGTCTTTCATGTGAGCCATCATTAGCTAAAGGCAAGAGAGGGTTAACAAGCTGTGCCCAGATAATTTGTAGCTTTTACTGGAATGTAAATGCTACTTCTGCATGTTGCAATAAAATGCTGCAGTGGTCTGCGGTGGCATAGTGGAAAGTTAACATTTTGGTGCTGCCAGTTTCTGAAATGGTGCCGTTCAGTCATGGATCTGGGTGGTTAATGATGGGAAACAAAGGCTGCTGGCTTCTCAGAAAAAGCCCTCCCCTGTACAGTTAATCCCGGCAACAAGAAACAGGCTTATTCCATATTCCAGGGACAAACTGTGATCACAGGAAAACAGCAGTTGCTCTGTCAGCCAAAGACTCGATTCTTGTAAAGAGCTTTAACTTGCCCTAACTACAGGTCCAATATATAAACAAGGATTAATTAGCTTCATCGAGACTTATTTAACTCAAGACTAGGGTGTCCTTCTGCAAAGCAGTCCAGCTTGTTAATCTTTGTTTGCTAATAACATTATTTACACTCATCAGATCTTTTTTTAGGTCTTAACTTTTCTGTTCGCATAAGATCTTAATATTTCAGTTCAGGGAGAGGTTTCCATGTCATGACACATCTTTACCCACCGGAGACCAATCAAAGCCCTTTTATAGACTCCTTAGGTTCTCTATTAACGTAAAGTTGAGAGAAGCCAACATTTGGTCACATCAGGCATAACAATCATTGTAATTATCCAAGAAATATTTGAAAACATTTCAAGTTCTAAAAGTATTATGTTATATACAACAATATGAAAAATCACATGTGGGTGGAGAAGTGTCACAGTGACAAACTTATTAGAACTGTGTGTAAATCTTTTTGCATGAAGTTTGCATTGACTCGCTGAGACTGCATGGTTTTGGACTTCAGGGAGAACCGGCCTAACACACTCCACTGGTAATAGAGGTGGTCAGTGTCATGTTGTGATTAAGGGACCTAACCCACATGCAGAACACACTCAGAAACGGAGGAAAGGTTTAACTGTTTATTTGAAAACACAATGATTAATAAAGACTGATTTGGGGACTGGTCCAGGACTGGTCACGACAGGGTTCTCTGCAGAGAGGGACAGTTCAGTTAGCTGGGTTTCAGGTTTGGTAGTTTAAAGGATAATGCAGGTCTGTACCTGTTCAGTAGTTGACTGAGCGGTAGAGGGAAGGCAACCAGGAGGGTCCAGAGGCAGATGGTGAGCAGAGGGCTTGGCAGCGGCAGGGCTTGACTTCAGACTTCTCGGTGCTCAGATCAGAGGTATCTCCAGTTCTCTTCTTGAGAGCAGGCAGGCAGGTTCAGACAGCTCGATCATCCAAGGATCTCTTGAGATCAGACAGGTAATGCAGAAAAGAAACTCTTCCAGAGTTTCAGGGTTCAGTTCAGGTCTTCCTAGGAAGCAGAGAAGACAAAACTGGTTAGTTTCAGGTTCAGGTATCAAGGGAGTCAGAGAATCAGACAGGTTGGTTGGCTCAGGCTTGCTAACCGTAACTGGCTTAACACTCTGGCACTGGAGTGTTGTCCTGCCGCTGCTTAAATGCTGGTCTCCTGATGAGCCAATGAGCCGCAGGTGTGGTCGTCAGCTTCAGCTCCAGGAGACCTAGGGCGCCCTTTGCTGGAGAAAGGTGGACAGACCTCCAGATCCCAACAGTCAGCAGCCCCAAATTCCTGGGGGTGCACATCACAGACACCCTCACCTGGACTGGAAACACCATCTCACTGGTCAAAAGCCAGTGGTCTTTAATTTTTTTAAGTCTTTTGATGAGCTCAGGGGTTTGTTGTGTATAACAGGCTAACAAGAAGGTAAAGAGACGGGTCACATGGTACGCCATGCTGACAAGTTCTGAGCTCTTGCTTATAAAACTTAAACAGGCTTTATTTCACTAGGAATTTAAAGACTAAAATAACTTTATCCTTTATGTGTTTCCTCATATGGTCATTGCAACTATTACCAAAAAATTAGCAAAAAGTCCTATAAAATAAATCCCACCATGTCTGCTTGCTAGTAGCTCAATCATATAAATTTAAGAATCAACCGACTAAAGGTTATTTGTCTCTGTGTTAGGAATCCAGTTTGTGTGGGGTGTGTTTTTGTTTGTTTTCCCTCCACCACTAGGTGGCGCCTGGTTCTCGTTGGCCTTCTCACACACCTGCGGATGGTTGCCTCATTACCGGAGGACTCTTAAGCTGCCGACTGCCACTACCTCGAGGCCAGATTGTTTGCCAGTTTTGGGAAGTCATCCTGCAAACTGGATGTTTTGGACCTTCTCCCCCTGGGAGGATCGTCTGAGTTTCAAACCTGAGCTGGGGATTCAAACTGGAGGTTTGGATCTACTTTTCCCCAAGGGATTGTTTGAGCTACACTCTGAGCAGGGGATTCATTGGAAATCTAAGTGGCAGTCAGCTCCTCTGTTCCTCAAGGAAACACCTCAACCTGGGTAACCCTGTTCGTCCTCCAACGAGCAGCTCAATTACTGGATCAACCCACACTGACTGGATTCAGAGAAAGACACCTTTTACTGAGTCAGTCCCGTTGCCTTTATTCCCTTTTGCAAAACGAAGCTCAATTTTCCCACTGAGCCTGAACTTACCACAGGAACTTCTCATTCACTTTTCAGTCCCAGTTCGCCAGTGTTTAGCACTGGACCCATCTCTACCAGTTCTCAATAAACCTGTTAGACCTTCCCTTGGTCTCTCTGTTTGGTTTCCTGCATGTGGGTCAGATCATAGATTTAAATCATGACACTTTGATTAAGTAAATCATATGTTAATATATCATTTGACAGAATAATGTTTTATTTACCTCTTGGATGTGCAATATGAATTGGTTTGAAAACATTCCAGTTGCTCTAAATTGGTTCAAACCTCATTGCAAATTCCTCAAGATGAACCTTGGTTCTCAAACATAAAATCCATCGTAAACTCTAATATCATTGCATCCTTTCATTGATTATGGTTTTCAACCATGTTTCATTCTTACTTTATTGTACATAGCTAAGTTTTGTCAAGTTTCATTAGTTTAGTCAAGAATTTTTTTAACTGCAATATATTTGATTTGGGTATTCATGTTTTTCTTAATAAATTCTTATATTTTGAATGGAAGTTGTGGTTAATTTATTCCATATATGTGCAGATATTACAGTTTGACCATGACTCAACCAATTCATTGACACTTTCATTTGTTGTCCTAACACAAAGCCAGTTGGCTTTTGTTCACAGAACAATACGTATATTACAGTCTGAAAGTTAATTGATGTAATGGTCTACTTAAAAGCTCCTGGTTCCTAATGTTTCCATTCTTGGGCCTGGTTGGGTTTAGCCTAAAGAAGACCACTCTGCAAGGACCCACCACCTGCATTGAAAGATGCTAAAGGTTGTTTAATATAGGCAGCAGGTGGAGAGCAGGGTGTATACAGATCTTGGCTTTGCAATATGACTCTGCCTCCTCGTATTACTTCTTTGTCACCCTGCAGTTCTTCCTCACCTGCTGCGTTGCTTCTCCCACCTGTCGGGCTTTGCATCTTCCCCCTGCTTATCTTAATGACCATTTGCACCTTGGCTTTGTTTTCTTTATCATTGTGAGTTTTTGCTTGGTTTAGCTTTAGTTTTCTGGATTAACGGCAGAGAGCACTGCAGCACTTTGCAGGGTCCACTGATTGGATTTTGTTGCAACTTTAGTGTTTAAACATTTGACTTACTGCTGTTTTTGCACACATCTTTCCGCTTTACATGTGAAGACTGATAATTCAGTTCAGTTACGTCATAAAGTCAGATTGATTCAATTTTTTCTATCTCAGGAAAACCAGCTCCTTAAATAATTTGGTTTGAGCTGGATCTAAGATACAAGTTGAAGGCTTAGATGAACATCCTGTTAACAACGTGATGCTCACAGATCCCCCAATGCAACTGTGAAAACATGAATTACACAACCCGAGCCATCATTATAAGGAAGTTTGAACCGAAAACAAGCAAAAACTACTTCACACATGTCAGATATGAAGAACAGGGAATATTAAACTTCTTGTTTTCACCCTGAAAGGTGAGAGTCTGTGTGCTTTTCAGTCTTGTAAATTTAGTCTATTGCGTGCCGAAGCAGGTTTTTCTCTACAAAAACATGGTGATATATCACACTCACTTTGGCTACACAGGAATCCTTCACATTTACAGCTTTGTAAAATACAGCTTGCCTCAGTGTGACAGAGCGTAGGAGGATACGGAGAAAGACTGCCAAACGACCCAAACATTAAATAAATATGAACAGGCACCTCATGATTGCAAACCTACAACCAGTGCAGGGAGAGTTCAGCCACAGAAGTCCAGCATTCACCTGTTGAATGTCCCCGGAAAGAGTGACTCATCACCAGACTGCGCAGCCAAATTGTCGTTTTAATATAGAAAACTAAGCTGTTGTAAATGTGTTGCCACTGTTTTAAAAATCCCCAGGCGATAGGCTTTGCAAGGCAAGGTTTTAATATCTGGATTCTACAAAATGCTCATCCTCAAAATGTCTCGCTGAGAACTTCTTCAAAACAAAATTACACTTGGAGAAAACCATAATCTGAAGGGGAACTCAGGCCTGTCCCAGGGAACAGCACTCTAGTGGCCTGTTTTATGGACAGTAGGCTGACAGGAAAAGAGTATGAGAGATGGGGAGAGACATGCAGGAAAGAACCACAGGCTGGATTCGGACCCGGGTCGCCCACGTCAAGGACTAAGGCCTCCATACATGGGCTATGTGCGCTAACCACTGCGCCACCAAAGCACACCCTGAGATACCTTCTCTGGATGGCAGACGTGCTCCCGGGCAGGCTAGCTTTCAGGAGCGATCTGAATTCTAGAAAACGCTCCACTCAGCAACCAATCAGCTGTTCAGAAAACAATGACGTGACCTTTTATTGAAGACCCGATTTAAACAAATAGCAAATACCAGCAATTGTGAATTATTTTAATGAATAGTTTTCAAAAATGTAATAGTTTTCATTGAAATTATTTGTGTTTTTCCATCAATGAAGCTGCACCGATTGGGGACTTCACTGTGATTGTCTTCTGGCATATTTTGCAGATTGCATCTTTTCATGCGGTGAGTACTTCACAGTTTATGTAACCAAAATAAATTCTCTGGGTCATATTCGTTTAAAGCTTTTTTTGTTTGTTTTTAATTCAGGTTTATCTGATTGGCTGTGGAGGTTGTTGAAAGACTGAGAAAGGGTCTGTTTTTCCTTTTTATTACAGGATAAGTGAAAAGATTTTACGCCTGAGGATTTGGGTAGAATATCAAGTTCTTTTAAGTACAAGGGTTAATGTCAAATTCAGGTCCTGAGTCATTGGTGTAGATTTTTACAAACCCTTTGTATACCTCATGACAGGTATAAGTCATAAAATTATTGACTTGACTCAAAGTAACGGGACTCCTGCCGCCACAAGGTTAAAAAATGTCTTTGACTCATTAAATAAACACCCAATTATTGTCTTGTTGCTTGTTTTGGCTAACAAAGTAAAACGTCCATGTTGTAAAACTATTTCAATAAAAAAAATTGTTTATTGTATAAAAATACACCACAGAGCGCAGATTGTCTTTATTTACTTACAAAGTTCAAATAAAAGTTATAAAAACAGCCAATTAGAGAACAAGAGCACTATAATATAATCACGGATACTTTAGGATTAAGAAATCAAATTTTTCAATTAATATAGAAGAATTTCATTCCACTTGCCTTTACACTGCTGCTGCAGTTCATTAATGATTGTAAAGCTTTGTTTTCAACAGCATGAACTTTAGACTTTGACTGGACCAATGGAGCAACTAAATAACCCAAAATTAGCTCATTTAAATCTTGAATGCACGGATTGTCCAGTTGATCTCTGTTTGGACCAAGCTTCACTCCTTAATCTAATAAAATAACCACAACCTTAGATCTCTTGGTATAAACGAGAGTTCATGTATACTCAGTGATTTTAAAGAGCCAAGGTCTTGTGGTTGCAGAACAACTTTAAAATCTGCATTTGAGACGTAGCAATAGGTGTTTGGTTTTCTATAAACACGGAGTTTAGGATTATGGCCACTTCTCACCATTTTGGTCTAATCTATCCAAAGGATGTCGTTCTAGAAGTCTTATTTGAGTTAAAACTTGGAAACCTGTCATCAACACACAGGGGGAGTGGCAGCCTAGTGGTCGGGGCATATAGTTTGGAGTCTAAACGTTCTGAGTTTGAGCCCCCCTCCCACAGACTGCCACTCTGGGTCCCTGAGCAAGACCCTTAACACCCGATTTCTCCCCGTGCACCCCACGATGGCAGCCCACTGCTCCCCAATGGGATAGGTTAAATGCAGAGGTAAATTTCTCCAATGTGAGATCAATAAAGTTCACTTACTATTCCACTTACCTTCATAACCAAGCCATGCTTGTTTAGTGTTAGTAGCGACTAGTGTTGCACCGATACGGGGCCCTATTTGTCGGTACTCGCCGACAAATAGGGCATTGATACCATTTTGAGAGCCAAAAGTTTATTCAGCCATTGTCCCCCATTCCAGGTAGGCAATAAAAAGTTCTACTGGATTCACTTTGATTAGTCTTTTTCCTGCTTCACAAAGGTAGGCAGCAGCTTGATAAAGCCATGATGGCAATTATTTTACATCCAAGTAGTATCCAGTTCTTCATATATACACACATCAATTTCAAACAGATGGTTTGGTATCGGCTAATACTGCACAGCCAGGTATCGGTATCAGGGCCAAAAAATGGCATCAGTGCAACACCAGTAGCTACCTGTGGACTTGCTGTAATTGTGTGTTTTTTAACTCCTCTAACCATAGTTGAACTTTTTCCTCACTTCTTTCTGTAAGCGAGACTATGGCAATAGTTGCTTCTCTAGTGGCATTGCTGATGGCTAACTGCCCCCTGCCCTGACTGCTAGAAGTCTTGGATTTTTTTGTTTTTAATTGGTCATATTGGTTAAAATTAGTCTTGATTGATTTCTATTATTACTATTATCATATTGGCAATAGATAACCTACATTAATCATGCCAATTAAGCTTGCTAATGGTCAATCGATTAGTTTATTTAATTGGCTGTTCTGTCCACTCTGTGGTTTCCATGGAGGCAGCAAGTGTGCAGCTCAGTGTCCACATAGTGCTCCAGTTTTGGCTAAATCTTTGTTTTACAAATAATATGCTGGTACATGTGCATTTACAATGTTAGGTTCAATCGTTTTTATTTGTGTTTTATTTGTTAAAGTCTGTTTGTTGGGGGAGTATTTTTACTATGTAAGATAATTGTCCATTAATTGCTTTGTGGAGTTGTGTTTAATATTTGCATGCTCCTAATGTTACTGTTTATGTAATAAGTGTTGCTCTAAAATATCCTGTAACGATCTGGCAAACAGGAAGTGACAAGTTGAATGTTGGACAATAGTTGTCCTTTAATGTGAGAGCACACTTATGTTCTGTATAAGTACTGTTAAAAATCAATAAAGATAATGTTGGGGAAAGAAGAATAAAAACAACAAAAAGAAAATATATTTCTATCATTTATAACTCTGGTTTGTGATTCATGTCACATCTAAGTTTTTTTTTGTTTGTGTGTTTTTTTAGACAATTATACAAATACAGTGTTATCAGACTAAAGTAAATTCAAAAGGAAATTTTCGAATTAAACTTGAATAGTTAAATTAGAAATTAATTCTTATTTTCAGCTACCACAGTATACAGTACATGTCAGATTGAATAATACTACTTATACTTCAGCGATAGTATCTAGGTGTTATTTTACTGTATCTCTTATACTATATCCGTTGGTTGTGCTTTTCTCTCTGTGCAGTTG
The DNA here is from genome assembly GCA_030533445.1 of Cyprinodon diabolis. Classification (NCBI taxonomy): domain Eukaryota; kingdom Metazoa; phylum Chordata; class Actinopteri; order Cyprinodontiformes; family Cyprinodontidae; genus Cyprinodon; species Cyprinodon diabolis. The sequence continues at coordinate 20,249,051 of CM060085.1, forward strand.
ATCTTTTCTCCTTTTTTTCTGTTTGTCCTTTCCTGTTCTACTTACATTGCAGTGTCTATATAATCTGTAATAATCCCTGCATGAATTATAATAAAGCTATTTATATGCATAAATCAAGCGGAACACTATGGCGATAGCCGTACCGCTACACTTGTGAAAGTAAATCTGTTGGGCTCTGTCTGGCATCAAGACAATTATTCTTATTGAAACATCACCAGACAGGACACAATGTAAGAGGATTAGGGCCACTGAAAAAAATTAAAAAAGTAAACAGATTTTTAAATTTTACTTCAGTATGAGAAAAAAGTCTGAATTCTGACTTTAATCTCTGAATTCTGACTTTAATCTCAGAATTCTGACTTTAATCTCAGGATTCTGATTTTAATCTCAGAATTCTGACTATAATCTCAGAATTCTGACTTTAATCTCAGAATTCTGATTTTAATCTCAGAATTCTGATTTTAATCTCAGGATTCTGACTTTAATCTCAGAATACTGACTTTGATCTCAGGATTCTGATTTTAGTCTCAGGATACTGACTTTAATCTCAGAATTCTGACTTTAATCTCATGATTCTGATTTTGATCTCAGGATTCTGATTTTAATCTCAGAATTCTGACTTTGTTCTCAGAATTCTGACTTTAATCTCAGAATTCAGATTTTAATCTCAGGATTCTGACTTTATTCTCAGGATTCTGACTTTGTTCTCAGAATTCTGACTTTAATCTCAGAATTCAGATTTTAATCTCAGGATTCTGACTTTATTCTCAGGATTCTGACTTTAATCTCATGATTCTGATTTTGATCTCAGGATTCTGATTTTAATCTCAGGATTCTGACTTTGTTCTCAGAATTCTGACTTTAATCTCATGATTCTGATTTTGATCTCAGGATTCTGATTTTAATCTCAGAATTCTGACTTTGTTCTCAGAATTCTGACTTTAATCTCAGAATTCAGATTTTAATCTCAGGATTCTGACTTTATTCTCAGGATTCTGACTTTAATCTCAGAATTCTGATTTTAATCTCAGGATTCTGACTTTAATCTCAGAATACTGATTTTAATCTCAGGATTCTGATTTTAATCTCAGAATTCTGACTTTGTTCTCAGAATTCTGACTGCTCCCACATATCTTCCTTCATGGTGACCATCTACATTAAGACCCAAAATTCTGAGATTAAAGTCAGAATTCTGACTTTTTTCTCATATTATACTGAAAAGAATTTAAAACTATTAACTAGAAAACTGCTCTTCGTATTTAAGCTTATCCTAAATATATAAAATATGTCTATTTTAACTTTTCAAGGGAAAAACATGAATTAATGCGTAACAGAGGATATCTTATTTTTTGTTATTATGAAAAAAAAGTATGAGTCATTTTGCTCAGCAAGTAAACGACAAAGCGGTTGTTAACCCATAGGTTAGTGAAATTTAACAGTTGCACAAATGTGATTCTTATAAAACTCTTTTTAAGGTCTTCCTGAGAGTTCTCTCCCCTGGTGTGAGTAGGCGGCTCTCCTCGGTCTACCTTAAATATTTCAGCCCTGGCTTGACAGTGACACACAAACCCTCCTGCTCCGCTCTGTCAAATCACACCGGGGGCGCCGCGGCAGCAGCGAGAGGACGGCGCTGTGGAAAACCTTCCCAGGGAAACTTATTTTAACTGCTCCATGTTGGATTTCCTTTGGATGACACCTTCACCCTTTTCAAACACCTCAAGTTAATCCGGTTTACTAACTATAAACCAGCTCGGACTCGTGAAAAAAAGTCCGGAAAAAAACAAAAAAACAAGAGGAGCTTCAACGGCTAAGATCTAAGAGGATTTATGCGGTTCTAGCGTTTCTCCTCGTTATTATCGCTTTAATTTTAATGTTTTTTGGAGGGACTCGCCTCTTCCGAACCGGTTTGGACGTTTTAAGGTGTAAATAAAGCCGGAATAACGCCTCTGTTGTTCTTCTGTGGACTTTGTCGCCCCGCCTCGTCATGTCGAGCGCCGCGCAGTACGCCATGAAGAAACGAAAGAAGCCGGTGCAGAAAACGTAAGTAAACAGAATAACAGACTGATATTATGCTAATAATTATCTGTTTGCCTGCAACCCCTTTACTGGTAACCATTAAACAAACTTAAAGTAGTTCAGATGCCCGCCTGCATGTTTATGCGCCTGAATAAGTGAAGTTTTATGAGCTTTCGTGTATTTTTTTAATCAGTGTTGCTCTTAAATCTGTGTTGTTTCTGCTTTCTCAAAGCAAAGTGTTGCACAAAGCTGTGCAAACACATCCAAACCAGTGTACAGCCTGTAATGACACAGTAATAAGACTGTAATAACCTTTGTAGTACTTTTTAAGTATCTTAAAAAAAAAAAAAAAAATGATCCTGTTGATTTTATGGTTGGGGGCAATTCTGCATTTTAATGGAGAACAGTCTTGTTATTCTAGCTACTGGTTTTACTACAGATTCATCCATATGAAGGATCCCTAAAGCTAATTTGAGAATAAATCTAAAGAAATATTTCAGTTCAGTTTATTTCTATAGTGCCAATTCACAGCACATGTCATCTCAAGGCACTGTACAGATACAATTCCACCAGATCATCTAGTCAGATTCATTCAAAGTTTTTTATTTAAGGAAAACCAGTTGATTGCATCCTTCACACTAAGCATGCTTGTAGCGACAGTGGAGAGGAAAAACTCCCTTTTAACAGGAAGAAACCTCCAGCAGAACCAGGCTCAGTGTGAGCGGCCATCTGCTGAGGCCGACTGGGGTTCAAGGAGACAGAAGCAGAGATAGAAAAAGCAGCTGTAAAAGACGGCCCCGTCCAGGAAACACACAGTCAGAGAAGCAGGACTACACTGAAAAAAACAGGCCGATCTCCAACATCTATAAACAAAGGTGTTGAAGGCAGCGGCACAGCTGATATTTCTCTCCAGGATGGGGTCACAGCCAATTAGCCATGTGGTTTAATGTTAACATTGTGCCTTTTTGAAAGTATCAGGTAATTTAAGACCTGTTTGACCTCTTTATGAAACACTTGACGCCCACGTTTAGAAACATTTCTTTGCTCTACTGCAACATTGTCCACATATTTTCTCTTTCAATTATTATCATGTTGCTCATTAACTTGCTTGACCCTGCATCCGTTTTGACAACCATGTACATTCCTAAACCTGAAATAATGCTTCGTCATTTCTGTTTTTTTTTTTACATATAAATATAAGGATTAAAAAATAAGGTAACAGGGATCAACAGAACCAACACTATGTACAGTTTATTTTGCCCAAACTGCTGGATTTTAAGTTGACTCACATAGTAAAGTGCATAAAATGGGACGCTGTCTCAGGAAGCCAATAGTGCAAATGATGCAAATGACATTTTTCCTGCCTAGCAGATCACAGCTGAACATGTCACCCCCCCCCCTTAATACCCAACATAACAGCATGGTGGGCGCATAGTATTGGCTGCTTTGTTTAGGATCATTTTGTTGATGAGCTCCAGCTGTTGGATGAAGTTCTCAGATCGACTCTAAGGCTATGTTCACGCCGCAGCCTGAAGTGACCCAAATCCCATTTTTTGGCCCGTATGCGACCTGGATCTGATCTTTTTATGGCTGCCTGAACAACACAGACCCGATTTTTGGTTATGTGGTCCTGAATCCGTTACGAATCTGCTCTTTTCAAATGCGACCTGTGTCTTTATCCGACCTGAACTCCATTAGTACTGGACAGTGGTCACTATTCTGGGTCTTGATACGCAGAAGCGGCAAGAAAAACAACAACCATGGCGGACGATGATCCGGAGAGCAGTATTTATGTTTAACCATCTTGAAAAGATTGAGTTTTTATGGTTGGGAAAGATCGCTCGATGCTCTCTGGCACTACCATCCATGTTTACTTCCAGAAACACAGAGCACGCTGGCCTGTGATGTCATTGCGTCCTCTACTGCGCATGCGGGACACTTGCGTTGTATGTCGCATATATCTGGAAATGTAAACAGCAACACAAAAAAAAATCGGATTCCACAAAATATTGGAACTGAGCATCACGTCCTGCAGTGTAAACGTAGCCTAAGTTTGGTTTTTAGCGGAGCTTATGGTTGAGCTTAAGCAAGCCCCCATAATCACTCCTCCACCACCATGCTTTCCACTTGCTTCTAGGTGTTTGTCTTTTTTACTTTGTAGAAAGTCTTTTCCTAACTGACTTGTCTTAAATTCCAGCTTTAATCCAGCCTGTAGAGTCTCAGATTAAACTCTTGGGCAGTTCTTCTGGGGATTTTAAGATGTGATCTCAGGTTGAATTCCTTATTCAATGTTTTAGCGTCTCTGTTGAGGGTTAAAGCATTTCCAGTGGCCTTACTGGAGTTATATAAAGGAGAGTCACATGGTTAAAGGGTAAATATTTTTCATCAGTCTAAATCTTTAATGTAAAAACATTTAACTTGTTCATAGTAAAATTTGGCTCTTCTGAAAGCCACACACTAATGGAGCCAAGCAGAGCTGCTGTGGGGCGCACTGACAGAAGCATGGCTGCCGTACGAAGACACCTCTGTGCCCTCTGACCTCCATCAGCAAGCGATGGACTTGAAGTTTCTTGCTCAAACACATGACCCCTGCAACCTGTGCCTCTTTCACCCCTATTTAGATATCAGGTCCTGTGAAAACTGACTTATTTATTCACACCTGCGCAAACTTTCTGTAGACAGCAGCTGAAATGAGACCCACTTCTTTAGGGGCAAAGTGACTGAGGTGGGGTCTGCTTCTGGTGTGATGGTTAACCGGCCTCTATCCGCCCGACTTCACAACACACAGCCTTTTTTGGACTTAACAGGCCACCGTAGTAGTGATAGAAAACAAACTACTGAATTTGTTCTGTACCTGATCGTCCGTCTTTAGCTCAGTTTTAACACCAGAGAGAATTTGTTTTTTTTTAAAACTTGTTTAAAAATTTGTATTTCTGATTTTTATTTTCTGTCGGAATTATATTTCTATAAGTATATTAAAGTTATAAGAATCAACATTAGTCTTCTGTTTAGCCTTTCGCCTGCTTTAAATGTTCAGTAGAGATATCAGGCGCTCACATGTTCATCTAGTGCACAGTTAGGATTAGTTTAAAATGTGTGGCTGAAGGTTTTTAAAGCAGCTCAGGAAGTTTAAAAAAGTTCTTAAAGCTATTATTTTGAACTGGATGAAGTTTAAAGTCACCCGTTCTGTAATTTAAGCAACAGGTTAGGTGTCTGGGCGACCCTGATCCTAATCAGTCTATAAGTGTGGATATGAAGGATATTTCTGTTGAAATAAAACCACATAAGCTACTCAGAGCGTCATAAAAGCCATTTTTAGCCGTCCGCTAGCCTCCTTCCTGCTGTCTAAGAATATGGAGGCTCCTTTAACCCACTCTGTTTCCTTTATTGTAAAACAACCAGTTTTGATTTCAACTTTTAACATAACCAGAGCCCAAAGCAAGGCACTCCGAAACAGTGTGAGCGGAGATCCGTGGCAGAACCCCGGTCTGACTGTGTGTGTGGCACTACCTGCATTAATCATAATCAGGACGTGCAGCAAGAGCGCTCTCACGCAATGTTTCCACGAGGGAGGAGGGAGAGCGGGAGGATGGCGTAATCTGAGACCCACCATTTTTTTCTCCTCCTCTGACTGCCACAACATACTTTTTTTTTTCCTGTCTTTCCTTATGTCTTTGTGTGTTTTGTTGAAGGAGGTGGTGGTGGTGGGGGGGGTTCCCCCTCCCTCCCTCCCTCGACTCAAATTAACATAGTTTTGTGTCACGCAAACGTTGCATAAGTCTGCCATGTTCGGGTTTTTGAAAAAGTGGCTCCCAGAGAGTTTATCTTTCTTTATTTGTAGGGAAATGGAGCTGGTTGGGCGAGTTATGTGTTCACTCGCTCTGACTGGAGGAAATAGTGGAAACATTTACGTCGTTGCTGATGTCTGTGGATGAATTATGTAACCAGAAAGCAGGAAAATAAGTTGTATTCAGTTACAGAAAGGCGAGAGCGTTGAGGCAGCTTTAATAATAAGTAGAGGTCACAGATGTCGTATCTGGTGTGAAAGTTCATCCCAGACGTGTTGGAGGCTGAAGTCACGGCTCTGTGCAGGCTGGTTCGCTTCCTCCCACAGATTCATCACAGCAGCTGAATATTTTAAAGGTTGCTCATTCACTTCCTCTCTGACAACATTAAGAACTAATCTTTTTTTCTCACTCTAACTCGTTTTTACAAAAGTAAAAATCTTTGTATATGAGGAACTGGGGACGTCCCGGTAGAGATTTCTTTGTTCCAGAATTGTTTAAGGTGGCAAATCATATATAGACACTTCAGAACTGCTGGAGGCTGTAGGCAGACTGTCCTTTAAGATGCTTTCTTTCTGTTATTAAGGTGACGTTTCCCCTTAATTTCCTTTCAAAGAAGAGTTTGATTGTTTCTTTGAATATACACAAATATCCAGATATATCGGCAGCTGTTAATGGTTTAACCCCCTGTGAGAATAAACACATTTTTAACAATTGCGGTATTTTGAGCAAATAACAAATCGTGAATCATGCGATACCTCTTGAATACAACATGGCAACAGTGGATGTAAACACATGTGATGTATCCATGTTTTAATCACGACTCTAGTGGGCGCCGTCATCCTCCAACTACTTCTGGTCTTCTTCTTTTTGATGCGAAAACAGTAGGGATGTCCCGATGTCGAGATCATATCGGTCCAATATTTTACAATTTTCTGGTGCTCGGTTACATTAGATGAGGAGTCGTGTCGATCTTTATGGCGACTGCCGTGAAGTACGCATTACTTACGGTTGATGGTAGCTGTGCAAAAAACCTCCGTGGAAGCGCAAATCAAGAATGCGAGAAGTGTGGAAATATTTTACACTCTCGAGAGTAAAATATTGACTGTCCTAAAACTACTTGCGATTTCTGCAACATGGCAATTTCAAGCGGAGGTAGCAGCGGAGCTACATTTAGCGTCATCTGAGTAAAAGGCATGACGATGTGTTTTGTAAAGCAACAGATGGAAAGGTTGCTAAAGCAAAGCAACAAACGCTGGACTTTATAAGGAGAGACCAATACTCCAACGAAAACAAGATCTTGACCAGCAGCCCATCTCAGTAGTGGAGAATGTCGGACTTAGATATGTGCTGGAAGTTTGGTGGTTTGGGAATAGAGCTTAGAATCCTGAGGTTGTGAGTTTGAACCCCCAATGTGATTTAAAGCATGGCATTCTGCATGCTCATCAGTTCCGCGGGTCTCGTACAGCAGAACGTGTCAGACAAACCATACTGTACCAAGTCATTGTTTTACTTTTTATTTTTTTCTGAAATATTAAATTGATGTGACCTTTAGTTCTCTGTAAGAGTAAGATTTCATGGGATTTACAAAAACAATAGTAATGTTTATTGATGACATAAGTCTTGCTTGTCAACTTGCTCAAAATATATCAGAATTTTATAAATTTCATTACTAATATCGGATCAGGACTCGAAATCGGATCGCATTTAAGGTTAAAAGATAGGATCGCAATCTAAGGCCTAAAATGCTGATCGGGAAATCCCTAGAAAAAAGCGTTTGTTTAAACATAATTTTTTTTTTCAAAATTGCAGCGTATCCCTTTAGTGAATTGTTTGGTCAATTTCAATTTCTCAATTTGATGGTCTGTGCAGAAGCAGCCGACGTCCATAATGTCTCAGTATACTAGGACCTGGAAAAAAAGGATTTTCTTGAGGCTAAAGAAGCATCAGGTCTCCGTCGTCCAGCAACTCTGTGATGTCATCAAGGAGGAAGTGATGGAAGATGTCTAAACTAGAGAAGTTTAGACATTAATGGCAGTCTGCTGAGCCATTTCTTTTGTGAAGGACAGTGAATTTAAAGCCAGCTATCCAGGCTGTATCAGTGTCTTATCTTCAGCGTTATCCCATGAAATCCAATGTTTTCATAAATGATAGTGTTGTATTCTGTTTGGTCAGATACTGCTATTGTTTTCTTTCCAGCACTTTATGAGCTGCGTTATCTTTATGTCTAAGCTGAGGTCAGTTATCCAGCTCCATGTTTTAATTTGTTTGGAAAGGAGCCAAAAAGCGACTTTGCATAATACAACTTGAATAAAGAAGTGAGATTATTACAGTGCTGGGTTTGAATGCAATCAGGAGCATGCATGTTCTGCCCGTGCACGCTTGTGGTGGTCAAATCTGCACCCCTGAACTGGATCTAGAGACTTAGGATCCCAGACTAAAACTAATCCTTTATATAAGATGTCTTTGAGGGCATTCCCATTAATGCTAGTTAGCTTAGCACCTTTATTCAGAGTGAGTCTGATTGCTCATTTGAGCAGACGGATGTGTAACCATGTTTTTAATCAAATCCTCACGTGACATCTGTTGGTTTTCATTGTTTGTGAACTAATGCGGCTAACCCACAGCAACCTTGCAACCACAAAGCTCACCCACATTAAAATCAGGCTTAACCTTTCTTTGCATCACTTTAGTAATACTTATTCGGTATTTTAATTGCCACAGACACACATGAAGTGCCGAAAAACAGCTTAATTAGTCATGAAAAGAGGATTTAGGTCAGCAGCTTTTTTTTTTATTTCCCTCTTATTGCAGCGTGTCTCTGAGGTTGCACATCGATCAACGGCGATATCAGAACTCATCGGCCATGTTCCCGTTTCAGGTGCCGGTTGGATCGAGCGGACTGGGTTCATGTGGAATAGGGCAGTTAGATGTCGGCGCAGGATAAGAGCTTGTGTGTAGTTTCGGTTTGTGGTGAGGTCACACCGCCGTGAATGTAACGTGCTAAGTGATGGGACAGCTGCAGCAGACGCAGCGTCTCCCTGCGTCTCTCTCTCTCTCATGACTGACATGTGATGGAAATCAGGCCTTCAGCCTTCTGAAGAGAGCCTTTCTCCGACCGTAAACACCACAAAATAAGTCCTTGTGTTTAGGAGATGATGTTATAAAATGAAGAGGCGATGATTGGGTGATCAGAACTGGGGTGTTTATTAATATCAAGCCTGATTTGACCTTTACTGAGAGAGCAGAAAAGTTACTACAGTAAGGCCTCTAATGTTTTCCTCAAACCTTGTGAGTAAAAAAAAAAACAATAAATTCCTCCTTGATTTTGTGCATTACATCATAAACCTATTACACCTTAATGTTTAAAGATCATAGGTTTGGTGGTTTTGTGATGCATTGGATTCTTGGAGTGTTGAGTTTCAGGTATTTTATTGGCTTAGGTGTCTGGTTTTCTGATATTAGCAGGTCTTAAATGATCCTGCCGTTGTTCCTGGGTCATAACTGCAGGAGAGAACATGGTGTTTAGTTTCTATTGTTCTGCAAAGGTGTTGTTGCCTTGTCAGAAACAAAGTGCCTTTGTGCAAGTGCAGGAGAGAGTATTTCTTCAGCTCTTAAAGCACACACACACACACACACACACTCCCATATAACGCGCAGAGCTTTCTGTAGCTCACACGCCCCTTGCAGGACCGATCTGCTTGATAAGACGAGGATCAACAACACTGGCTGCTCATTGTTCTCGCGAGGGAACGCCGTCAGGAATGCAGCGATAGTCATCTCGCCCTGATTTCAGATACGTTGTGCACCCGACTTTTATTTGAAGCAGATGTCTTACAACAAGAGGGGGAACTTTTTTTTCCACATTTATTTTACAGGAAGACGTATTTGAATACTTTACATTCAACAGGATATTTCCCCGTGTTTTATTTTATTTTCATTTGTATTCAGGCCTCTTGCTGCCGACAGCCGTTTTCATTTGAAGTTCAGAAGTCGAGCAGTTTGTAATAAAGTGTTGACAAATTGTGAGGAAAGCAGCTGTGAACGCAGCCCGAACCTGCTGAGGTGTGATGACATCAACCTGGGCATGAGTAGGCAACAAGGTTTCCTTCCAAGATAAATTCAGTGATGGCACAATCTTGTAGATTTTACTGGTGATTTATTGAAGAGCCCAGTACATTCCCCATAGTTTTTGATAATGAGACTTCATTTCTGGCAGCGTTCTGATTGATGACTCATATTGGTAGCCATTTCCGGAAAAGTTTTTGGCCTCCAGTATTTCAGTTGTTTTATAGAGGCAACAGTGAAAAGAAACTAACTGTCTCCATTTTATCCACATAAATTGTATCCTACGTCGGTCTTCAGTTAGTCGTCTGACTCCATGGATAAAGGCCACAACACATGCGGCCTTAAGGGCAGATAAGACTTCTGCAACCGCACACATCAAATGTCGCTTGAGTTGGTCGCAAACCAGTCTTGCTGGTATGCTCCTGCGCCATCGGTCTGGAATTTCTAGGGACGCACAGCAGTTAACCGCCAAAACACAACGGGTAGCCTATTCGAGAACTCTCAAGAACTTGGGTGAATGGTCACGAGAACTTTGTTTTGGCAGAGACCTTGGCATCTTTATATAATTTGTCTGAGGCATCGTACAAGTGGTTATACTTCCGAACCTCCTCTATTAACCTTTCGTCGTAGTGGTCCATTGTAGTCGTTCCTCGGTTTTTAAAAATGGCGCGCTCCGGCACCGAATCGAGAAGGACGACCACACAGACAGCCGGAAAGGCATACCAAGGACCAATCACAGCTGCGTTTTGTCTGCGCACTTCCGCTTGAGGTCTGTGCGGGTTTGCGACTGTCCGATGCTTAGTCAGGATTTTTTTGAGGTGCGGGACGACGGTTGCAGAACAGAGACAGATTTGACGGTTGGAGAGGCTATGCATATACATCAGAAGCATAAATTGGCCTTTAACGTGCGCCTACTATCAGCTGGACGCAGTCTGCGGCATTGTCCGCGGACGTTTGAGAATTCACACTCAATGTTTTGATTATGATGTCAACACAAGACTATATTTTCACATGTTGACTCAGTTCGTCCACAAGAGGCCGCTTGGTTTCACATACAAAACGGTTCCATGTGACCACGGTTTCCAGCTGGGCGGCTTATTGTGCGACACCACGTAGGTCCAGGCAGTCTGAAAAACTGCTCTTTGAGCGGATTTATCAGGTGGACGTCCACTTCAAGCATGTCCTTGGGTGCGCACGGACCTCCACCGAGAGTATGTGGGGGCTAGGGCAGAACGATTTGACCAAAAATCAAAATTGCAATCATTTTTAACTAATATTGCGATTTTATTTCGACAAGCTTGTAGATGTTTTATTAAAAGGTTTCAGTTTTTTGTGACTTTAAAAGCTTGCTTGTCCAGAGTCTTTAGTGTAACCTCTGTGTGAAAAAGTGCTAACCTCTACCCGCATGCATGGATATGTGTACGTACTAGCTGCAATTCTCTCTACCTTTCTATGTGGCTTCAAACCCATTTTAAGTGTATTACTGTATTTGTATTTACTCTATTTCTGTTGGTAAATTTATTGCGATCAAATTTGATTACAACTGCGATTTAAAAATTGCATTTTGTTAAATTGCGACTATATCGCAGATTCAATTAATTGCCAAGCCCTAGTGGTGGGCCTAGGTCCAAGTCATGTGAAAATGTAAAATCGTATTGCTTTAGAATAGTTATGTTTCCTTATATTCAAGACCAGCAGCCGGCTGAGTAGAACGGGTTTAAAATATGAATCCTTGTTCCTCAAATTTGGAGATTATTTAAAAGCTCAGTGTTTGCTAGAAAATATTGAAAATCCTTATTTGTAGGGTTTCTGGTGCATAAATATGAAATAAACCTTCAGAGTCCAAAGGTTTGTTATTTTCACACACTTGTTTCGAGGGTTTTTATTTTTTATTTTTTATGTTTTGACTAAAGGTACATTGTATTTCCCCCTGAAACAAATACAGAAACGGCAGCAAGACAAGAATAAACACAAATTACTATTAACAGGGTTTACGCAGGTCATTAAAAGTCATTACATTATTATTTTTTGAATTAAGGCCTTAATTGGGATTAAAAGTCATTAAATATGTTATCATAGCATTTAAAATGCTTTATTAAAAAACAAAAAACATTTATAAAAACAATTTCATCCGATATATCAAATAGAACAGGTTCCGCGTGTTTGTGTGGAACTGCTTCCCGTTGATTGTAAAGCCGTACGTTAAGAAAAGAGACATGAGGCGGAGAAAAAGCTAGAGAATGAGGAAAATGTGTCGACATTTATATATTTTTTTGTTTATATATATATATATATATATATATATATAAACATGTTTGAGAGTCATAGGTACTAAAATGATTTCTAGAGCATTAAATTAGAGTTACTCACTCCTGTATAAACCCTGAATAACAGCCTGATTTTCCTTATGGAGATGAAGCCGAAATTGAAATGAGATGAAAAAAACAGATCTTCACAGGTAAATAAATGCTTACCTGGGCTGATAATCCATCGAAGCAAACCGGCTGGTGACCAGAGAGCAGCTGTTTTGATCAGAGCGTTTCTTTTTTCTGTCTTTATTCAGAGTTAGTTTCTGGTAAAAATTAAAGCATGGAAAATTTAATCCTGCAAAACATGATTTATATATGTTGACAGCCTTTAGAGAAACTCTGAGTAAAGGTTGTAATCACAGATCCCCAGTCTAAGGCAGTTCAGAATGTCACCATGGCAACCATTTTATCTGCTTTAGCTGGATATAAAAATATGACCTTATAACCTTCTTCTAGCTCTTTCTTTCTTTCTCACACATCAGGTGGTATAACTTGACCTCTGCTCCTGGTGCAAATAGTTAGTGCTTCTCCACAACAGGAAGTCTCCTTAAATTACACTGCTCTTTCACAATAAAAGGAATTATTTACAACACTAAAGAGAAAACTGGTTTCTCCTTAAAGCAGAACTTTATTAACAATTACAATAGTTAATCCACATATCCTCATGATGTGTTTATCCATTTCTTTGGTGGGCAGTATATTTGCTGTTTCATTTTACTGTAATCATTTCATAGTGATGACAGTTTAATATTTAGCCTCGTGAGACCATCCTGATCTCGTGAGCTTTCAAGATTTCACTCGCCAATCAGTCTGGAGACTCTCCGTTGAAGAAAATTTGGAGCCGTTCACCAAACGAACGTCCAATCAGCGTTGGCTTTGAGGCGGGTTGAGGTGTGACGCAACGAGAAGCGCGACAGTTCAGTCTAAAGAACATGGCGGCTTCAGCCGATGAAACTAGCGTTAGCGTGGCTATCGAGCAAGTTTTATCGGAATTACAGAGTATTTCTTCACTGAAAGAAGAGCAAAACACTGCTCTGGAGGCTTTTCTCAGAGGAAAAGATGTTTTTGCTCTTCTCCCGACTGGTTTCAGCAAGAGTTTGATCTATCAATTGGCTCCTCTTCGTCGTTGCTCTGTTACGTCATATGCTTCTTTGATCTGATTGGTTTATTTGGCCCGTCTATCACCAACATAGGCCAATCAGCTAACCAGTATTTTCGCATCTTCCCAAAATTTCTTCAACGGAAGGTTTCCAGATGGATATGCGGAGCAAATCCATCTGGCGGAGTCAGGTTAGTTTAATATTGTGTTTACCCAGAAATTTTAAATATATGTTCTGTTATTTATTGTTCTTTAAAGAAACTGAAAAAGGATTTAACATCAGAGTGGGTCGGAGCTCTGCTAAAATAAGAGTTGGAATTGAATTATGGATTTCATTAGTATTACATGTTTGGTTGTTTGTAATAAATTAAGCTTAATTTGTTACATATTTAACGGTTCTATGATGAATGTTTTGGACTCAATAATTTGAAGGGGGGGAGGGGCGGCCAATGGTTAGGGCATAGGGCTTGGAATCCTGCGCTGTTGATTTGGAAGCCCCCTCCCACAGCAGAGGCCACATTCTTAAGGGCAGATTAGACTTCTGCACCCGCAGACATCTACTGTCGCTTGGGTCTGGTCGCCAACTAGTTTTACTGCTATGCTTCTGCACCGTAGGTCTGGATTTTCTAGGGTTGCACAGCAGTTTCCCGCCTAAGCTCAAGTGGGAGCTTATTCGAGAACTCGCGAGAACTTCGGCGGACAGTCACGAGAACTTTGTTTTGGCAGAGACCTTGGCATCTTTATATAATTTGTCTGAGGCATCATACCATTGGTTGTACTTCTGAACCTCCTCGATTAACCTTTCGTCGTAGTTGTCCATTAGGGGTGGAACGGTTCACAAAATCCACGGTTCGGTTCGGTTCACCGTTTCGTGGTCACGGTTTTCAGTTTGGTATAAGACAACAACACGTGTTGCACAATGCTTGCACACTGTTTTTATCCACAACTTTCTTTCCGCCGTCATCGTAGGTCACTCTAAATGCAAAGTGGTCCCATACAGCAGACCTATAAAGTGCTGCTTGCGCGTCTTCCAACTCCTGTTCTTTCCTACTCGCCATACCCACACAATTCTCCACAACAACTGATTTTTTCTGCTACACCCGGCTACGCTGCTTCGCTTCTTCTTCTTCTAGTTTACTATTGGTGGTTGGCTTTGGTCGCAGTACCGCCACCTTCTGCTCTGGAGTGTAAACGCTTCGCCTATGAGAAAAAGGAGCAGCGCATGAACCGAACGCAACACACGTGAACCGAACCGAGACAGTCGAACCGAACGGTTCGGACGGTTTTCACAAACCGTTCCATCTCTATTGTCCATTGGTTTTTAAAGATGGCGCAACCCGGCACCGATTCGAGAAGGACGACCACACAGACAGCTGGAAAGGCATACCAAGGACCAATCACAGCTGCTTTTTGTCTGCGTACTTCCGCTTGAGTACGTGGGTTTGCCACTGTCCGACGTGCAGTCAGGATCTTTTTTAGGTGTGCAACGACGGTTGCAGAACCTCTGCGTGGGGGGGTGGTCGCGCACAGAGAGATATATGATGGTTGCAGAGGCTATGCATCAGAAGCATCAATTGGTCTTTATAGGGAAGTTGTTTTTTTCCACTGTCTCCACGTGCTTTCCCAGTTAGGTGGATTGTTGCAATCCACCCTGCAGTTCTCCATAGGTCTTCTTATTAAGACAGATCACTGCAAAGGTAACAAGACTATAGACTCAGCGTATTGGCCTAGTGGTTAGAGCAGTGCGCTTCTCCTCTGAGACGGTTGCAAGTACCCAGTTTGATCCCCACAGCCTGAACTCTGCTCCCCCGGGTGCTGCACAATGGCAGCCCACTGCTCCCCAAAAAAGAGAGAAGGGTTAAATGCAGAGAGTTAATTTCTCCATTGAGGCAAACATGTAGTCTGAATGTGGATTTGAAGCTACTCTAAAAGCTGCATCTGTGCGTGAGCTGGGTAATATTGCTTTGACTCGGCTCATCAGCTTTAGTTCCTTCCACAAGCATCCTGTTGAAATCGCTGCGCATCGTTTTCCTTCTTTCTGCCGCAGTTTGAGGCCCCTCAGAAATCGGGACATGAAAAGCTTTAGTAACACTCGGCGTTCCTGTCCTCTCATCAGCAGGAACGTATGAGGCTGGTGGAGCCCAGAGAGCAGCAGATGTGGAGCTGCTCTGTGTGAGCCCCACCTGTAGCTGGAGGGTCGGTTTGCCGTCAAAGCAGCTGATCCTCTGAAGCCGGAGAGGAATCTGTTTTATCGCTTAGTTTGGATGTCAGGGCAGCTTTTTGAGCAACGTTCACCCCTGGGCTTCTTTTCTTTAATGAAAAGCTTGTGTTTTCAGTTGTCACTGAGATTAAAGAGGCAGAGTTATTTATTAGAGTTTTGATAACTCTCCTTTTATCTTTTAACGCACGATACTAAAACTTTCATTTATATTTGTCTAATCTTTGCTGAGATGTAAACATGAATTTATCTACTTTTACATAAAACAGCTGAGGGCTATAAATGAGAAACGATTTAAACTGGATATTAGAGAGTGTTGGGAAAACTTGAGGATTTGATAAGAATCCGACGCTGGGATGTCCTGCATGATGGAGATCAGAGCAGCTGCTTTCTGCTTTGATTTACAGTTAATATTGAAGAGGTAGAGATTTGTTTTGACAGAGGTTTAAAAAAAAGGCTGGGATGATCCTGAAAAGACGCTCCTTCAGGGATGAGAACAAGCAGAAACAGGCTGATTGGATCAGAAAGGAGCTGAAAGGAGCTTCTTTCAGGTCCCAGTTCGGCCCCCCCCCTCGCCCACGTGGGCCCTCACAGGTGGTAAACAAATCCCGGAATATGGATGACCTCATTCTGCTCACCTGGTCGCCGTGGCAACAGGGGTTAAGGAAGGTCACCTTTGGGGAGCTGAGGTGGTCTGAGCTGTTTTGCCCTGAGCGGCTGCAGCTGGACAGGAGATGGTGTGATTTCAACCTGATAGGTGAAACGTTTCTATTCTCCTCCTGCAGGGATGCTAGGATCAATAGCAGCTGATATTAAATGTTTTTATTTTGTCCCTCGTTCACCCTGTTTGCTACAGTCTTCATGACGCAGGCATATCTGTCTAAAGGCCTGGTGTGGAAAGTGCCCACTAATAATCTCTGCTTTTTTCCCCTTTCTGCTCATGTTCTTTAGCCAAAGGTAACAGAGGTTGGGTGCAGCTATCTGTGTTCAGTCCATGTTTTTTTTTTCCTCTCTCGCGGTCATCGGATCTGCCGCTTTGAGACATCTGATTTGCGGTCGCATTTCACTGCGTACAGAGTCGCTACGTGGTTGAAGGAGAGAAACACAGCAGCACTCAGTGAATATTAACCAGCAGCTATTTCTATGTTTAAGTAAAAGAAAGGAGACGGGTTGGTTAAAAACATTAGAGATGCCACAGAAAAATCTGTTCGTTAGACATACGGAGCTTTTTCAGCTAAAAATGGCAACAGATTGTACAGGGTTCCCGCGGGACAAGTCTTAAAAGTCATTGAATTCTTCAAAATAAAACTAAGGCCTTATTTGGTATTAAAATTTTTAAAATATCATAAATAGGATTATTTTTATTACGATTTATTTTTGTGATCTACATAAAACGTTAAAATTGACAATTAATTTTTTTTTACCACCATTATTGGTTCCGTCCCGATAGCGGAACCAATAATAGCGTTGTTGCGGCCGGGACATTTGGGAGATGCACCATTAACTTTTTGTCTAGAAAATATGAGCAAGTGTAAATGTAACCAAGAGTTTTCTCCATGGCTAAAACCAGGGAAAAAATATAAAATAAGGCAGTGGAGACACACATGCGAAGCGCGAAACACAAAGCGTCAAAATGGAGTTACAGAGAAACAGCCGGTATTTCTCAGTTTAGTTCCACCCTTGTCTCTGCAACGCCTCCACTTATCACCAAATCAAACATACTAAGAAAACCATACAAAGAAAAATAGCTGCTAAAAGACTTAGCACTGGTTATGTTGTGGCTTTAAAACTGATTTGTTTTGTTCCCTGCTAAAACAAAGTTTGTGAATTCAGTTAAATAATTGTTAAAATATATCTGTCATTTGTGTGCTTTTCAAACTTTTAAACATTAGTGCAGTGGCTTATGTTATAATAAACCTTTGGATTAAGTTGTCGCAAGCAGGTTTTCCTTGTGTTTCTTGTAAATTTGGTCTTAAATTTTTATTTCAAGTGGCATTAAAAAATCTTAAAGAGTCTTAAAAAGTGTTGAATTTAACTTGCCTTATGCTGTAGGAACCCTGTTGTAAGTTTATACAAGTTAGTATTATAACGCAAGAAGCTTGAGAAAACAGTTTGTTCTTCTTTACTAGTTAATAAACGCTGGGCTTCTCAGAGGACCATGACTCCCAGATAAAGGTTAAAATGTTTTCTTATTGAACAGATTGAATCTTGAAATTTTGTTTCTGGCATCATCATATTAGTAAAGAGCTTCATAAATCTTTTTTTTTTTTTTGAAAAAAGACTTTATTTTATCAGATCAATATTCAAAATCAATGATTCATACAATAAGCCAGAAACAACAATTTCCAATACAACCATACCAACAATTGGGTAACAACAACCAAACAAGTCGGCGAGCTGAAGATCCATGTTTTTTTCCTTTTTCTTTTTCTTCTTTATTATTATTATTTATTTATTTATTTTTTTTACTTGGAGAATGAGATAAAGGAAAGATCTTTCTCGAGTGACTTTTATTTTTATCATAACAGAGATATATGTTAAGTACGCCTATAAAATATGTACCTGTGTGTTTACATTTATCTTACTACCATATTAACTGGAAATATGACTTCAAAGGGTTCCATCTTTTCTCAAATAGAGCAGTGCACAAGTTTAATTTTGCTGTTATTTTCTCCATCTTGTAAACATTCACTAGTTTCTCTTTCCATTGATTTACAGTAGGGGGTGAAGGTTTATACCAACATATTGTTATCATTTTTTTGGCTACGAGAACAAGGATACCAAATAGGTATTGCTCTTCTTTACTTAAATTATTTGGTGGAATTCCCAGAACGAAGATCCGGGGGTTCCAATCAATATCAGCATGCAAGATATTTGAAACTTCTTCATAAATCTTTTTAAACAGCACAGAGAGAAGTAGGCATAGCTCCAGATTTAAAGGTGAAACAGATTTACTGGGATATGCAACATAATATAAAATATATTTTCAAGTTTACCAGAAAGTTTACAAGAAAAAAATACACTTTGCTATATTTAAAATGCAGCATATCCATATTTTTCTGGATGGATGGAATTGAAATTGTGTTTCTAGGGATTCATGTATCGATTTTTGCATCAGAATGGACTGTTTTTTGTAGGGATGCACGATATTGGGATTTTGGCCGATATCCGATATGCCGATATTTTAAAACTCATTTTGCCGATAACCGATACCGATATCGATGTTAAAGCTGGACAAAAATAAGTAGTCATTGAAAATAGCAGTTTTGTTATCCATTTCTGACACTTTGAAAAATAATATACTAAAATATATTTTCATATGCTGATATCAAATAGATTTTTAAAAACGCGGTATCGATCTATTTTACTTTCAAAATTTCATCGTTCTGTTACAAACTCTCGTGATATTTGGAAATTCTTGTGAGATTTTGTCAGTAAAATAGATCTATACCGCGTCAATATATCAACATATAAAAATATGGCAAAATTTCGTGAATTTTCGGGGGATTTCGTAGCATAACGATGACATATAGCAATATTTCATTAGTAAAAGAGATTGATATGGTGTTTTTAAATGGCAATATATCAGCATATGAAGATATTGTGATATTTTATTGTATCAATTTTTTTCCCCTCGTCTTTAGAAGTTTTTAAGTCTGTAAAAAAGAAGTTTTTGAGGAAGAAGAAGAAGAAGTATTTTATTTTATTTTTTAGACTTTAGAAACTCAGAAGCGAGGACTGTTCGTTTCTGTCTCTCTGTGTCCGCAGCCCCAAACCTCCCCCACCGGACGGCGCCAAGTCTAACCCGTCCAAACGCCACCGGGACCGCCTCAACGGCGAGCTGGACAAGCTCACCAAGCTGCTGCCTTTCCCCGAGGAGGTCCGAGCCCGGCTGGACAAGCTGTCCGTGCTGCGACTCAGCGTGGGCTACCTGAAGGTGAAGAGCTTCTTTAACGGTGAGTGTCAGCTCTGCTTTAACGCTTTACGCTGAAGAAGCGGTGCTTTAGTGAAATCATAACGGCAAAAAGAAACCACCAGTGGGAGAAAGTGATGGTCAGCTTTGACTGTTTATCTTGACGAACTCATGGAAGAAAAGCTGGACCTTCTTTCTTGGAAAAGAGGTGAGCTGAAGGAAAATACTGAAGGGTTTGTTTTGTTAGAGAGAAGCGGAGGAAGAACGATCCTTTCTAACCCCTTTGAAACGTGTCCTTTGGGGCTCAGCTGATTATTTACACAAAATTAAAACCTCTTCTATTTCTGTCTTCATCGCGTGTACTCCAGAGATCACACAGGGTTTTTTTTGGTGAGGTTTCCAGGAAACTTCCTGACTTTGTTCTGCTGCCGCGATCAGGTCCAAACCGCCTGGAAATAAAGGCTCCTATTTACAGCGAACACTGAGCGGGATTGTGGCGCTCGCCAGCTGAGAATCTAAATCGGTGCAGAGCTGTGAAATCTTGCCCCTCCGGCTTACCGTAGATTGAAATTGAACCTCCTCAGCGACAGGAGGTGTTAAGCAGAGGTGGTGAGCATGCTGGGGTCCACCTGTCGTCTTCTGGAGGCTGAAACCGGAACAGAATCAGTCAATCTGACATCTGAGCTTCTTTTAGCTCTTGGAGCGGCTTTCAGGTTGGGTTCAGATTAAAGAAAACATTTCAGGTTTGTGTTCAGATTGATGGGATTCTCATGTTTACATAAAGGACGGGAATGTTTGGAATGATTTAACAGATGAGTGCCGACCTTTTTCTCCTCTCTGGATGGTTTTTAATTAGATATATTCTCTTAAGGGTCAGCCGTGCTAGAAATAAATGTTAACCTTATGGAGCGGAGCTTCCAGATGACAGTAAATGTTATATAGGAACAAAACCAGCAGAAATATAGGAAGTATAATCTGATTCTCACCAGGGTTTTGAAACGACATAAATCCAGTTATTAGAAGCATGCAAATGAATGAGTTTGTAGCAGGAAAGTGGATTTTATTTTGAAGTTTGGGATCATCTGGTCAAGTCAAAGTTCAAAATATGGTGTTTTGATCTCAATTTCTGCACAAACGGATGTGTGAAAACTTCAGTGAGGTGAAGCAGCAGCAGGTAGAAGAGCGGGTCAGATTTCCTCCACAGTGATTAAGATAGCTCCTCTTTCTATTGTGTCTCCTCCGTTGTTCAGAACAGGTTAGAGTCCTCGTCCTCATCTGTGCAGCAAACACGGCGATGCATGCATACTTATGATGCATGACCACAACACAGAGACATGAACGTCTGCAGGAGTTCCTGTTCTTCAAACTGAGTCAGAAATCTCAGCTGCTGCCTGCAGATCTATCAGTGACTAACAGCCCCTCTTTAGGGTCTTTTGAGCGTCTGCAGAAAACAGAACCTTGAGTCTTGATTGTCTCCTGGTGGGACCTGTGGCCGTAGGAAAAGCCTGTTGCTCCAAACTCATCTATTATTTGTCATGGCAGGTTGTTTGGCGTTCAGTCAGAGGCAGTGCAGGGTGTCTGGTTGCTCTCTGGCTTCAGCAGCGTCTCCGCTCCCTCCCTCCCTGCAGGGATCAACCTGTACCGGCACCTCAGGGTTCCTCTTCCTCTCGACTGTCCGGTCCTTTCGCAACTTCCGCCTCATGCAAACGCTGCAGGGCTCTGGGTTGTTTTTCAAAGCTCTCCTGCTGCTTCTTCTCCTCCTTTGGTTTGTCCACTTTCAGAGTTGTCCATTCCTAGTTACTCTTAAGCTCTACTGTCTGCCAGAAACCCTGCAACCATTCTGTGGTCAGGATGTCTGGATTTGAGCTCAATTACCTGTATGTGTCGAGGTGTAACGACAATCATATTCTGCCATGACATCTTATTCTGCAGGTTTATTGCTCCCCCAGTAATTTAATGCCAAGTCTGTTCACATGGAAGCTTTTAAAGCCCTGAAAGTCCTTTAAAAGTCAAATAAAAGCCGACATTAAAGGCAGGAAGCAATTCAAGGTGGACTACATGAAAGAAGCAGTCCAGATTAAAGAGAAAGCCATAAAAACATCAGACAATGAAACGGCTGAAAGTCAGTTAATAAAATAAAAGTTATTAGGATCCAAGTGTAGGATTATCTCCTGTCGCTCATGTGCAGATTTGACGGTTCATGAATGCGGCTCCTCCTCATAGGAAGAGGAGAGGAAGGATGCAGCGGGGAAAAGCTTGGTCTCTAAGTAGGTTTGCAGGATTTTAGGTGGAAGAAAATACAACAGGGATATATAGGAGAGGAAAGTACGGAAGAGGATTAGGGCCACTCAAAAAAAAAAAAAAACTTAACTGATTTTTAAATTTTATTTCAGTTTAGTATGGGAAAAAAGTCAAAATTCTGACTTTGATCTCAGAATACTGACTTTTTTCTCAGAATTCTGACTTTATTCTCAGAATTCTGACTTTGATCTCAGGATTCTGACTTTAATCTCAGAATTCTGACTTTTCTCTTAGAATTCTGACTTTAATCTCAGAATTCTGACTTTGATCTCAGGATTCTGACTTTTTTCTCAGAATTCTGACTTTATTCTCAGAATTCTGACTTTGATCTCAGGATTCTGACTTTAATCTCAGAATTCTGACTTTTCTCTTAGAATTCTGACTTTATTCTCAGAATTCTGACTTTGATCTCAGAATTCTGACTTTTCTCTTAGAATTCTGACTTTAATCTCAGAATTCTGACTTTGATCTCAGGATTCTGACTTTAATCTCAGAATTCTGACTTTTCTCTTGGAATTCTGACTTTAATCTCAGAATTCTGACTTTGATCTCAGGATTCTGACTTTAATCTCAGAATTCTGACTTTTCTCTTAGAATTCTGACTTTGATCTCAGGATTCTGACTTTAATCTCAGAATTCTGACTTTTCTCTTAGAATTCTGACTTTAATCTCAGAATTCTGACTTTAATATTAGAATTCTGACTTTAATCTCAGAATTCTGACTTTAATCTCAGAATTCTGACTATTCTCTTAGAATTCTGACTTTAATCTCAGAATTCTGACTTTGATCTCAGGATTCTGACTTTAATCTCAGAATTCTGACTTTTCTCTTAGAATTCTGACTTTGATCTCAGGATTCTGACTTTAATCTCAGAATTCTGACTTTTCTCTTAGAATTCTGACTTTGATCTCAGAATTCTGACTTTTCTCTTAGAATTCTGACTTTAATCTCAGAATTCTGACTTTGATCTCAGGATTCTGACTTTAATCTCAGAATTCTGACTTTTCTCTTGGAATTCTGACTTTAATCTCAGGATTCTGACTTTTCTCTTAGAATTCTGACTTTAATCTCAGAATTCTGACTTTGATCTCAGGATTCTGACTTTAATCTCAGAATTCTGACTTTTCTCTTAGAATTCTGACTTTGATCTCAGGATTCTGACTTTGATCTCAGAATTCTGACTTTAATCTCAGAATTCTGACTTTGATCTCAGGATTCTGACTTTAATATTAGAATTCTGACTTTGATCTCAGAATTCTGACTTTAATATTAGAATTCTGACTTTAATCTCAGAATTCTGACTTTAATCTCAGAATTCTGACTTTAATCTCAGAATTCTGACTTTGATCTCAGGATTCTGACTTTGATCTCAGAATTCTGACTTTGATCTCAGGATTCTGACTTTAATATTAGAATTCTGACTTTGATCTCAGAATTCTGGCTTTAATTTTAGAATTCTGACTTTTCTGATCAACGGTGCAACTTCCACTATGAATGTTTAAATTCTGGCAAAAAATCATCTCTAAGATTTAAGAAATAACCTGAAAGTTACATTAAGGTAAATAATACAGTAAGCTGCAGTTTGGTGCAAAACAATGAATGAATGAATTATGAGGAAAAGTAACCAGTTCTTAGTGACCTAACTGTTTAGTCGTGTTTATAATCTGTAACTTCAGATAAATAACCACCTACATTTTGGGAAGCGGTTATATGATCCAGCTTCATCTGAAAATATGGAAAAGATGCACATTCATTTCCCTGACTTCCCTAAATAACTGCGTTTGGCTGCTTTACGTCCAGAAAAATCCCCCCTCCCAGCAATATTTTGAGGCTTGTCAGGACTCCGCATTAGGGAGCAGGACGTAACCAAGCAGGAAACGGCTCTGATTCTCCAGCCTCTGGAGGGTAAACCTAACCTGGCATCAGGGGAACTCTGTGTTTTTTTCCACACAGAGTTGGAGTTCTCAAAGCTGCATGTATGTCCGGCATTTTTAACGTCACATGAACAGGAGGAGGAGGAGTGGAAAGGAGGGGGACGAGGAGTCCCAGCCCCAGTAATAGAGCTGGTCTGCTTGGTTGTTTTATGAAGATGCCCAACAGCCCTCGGTGTTTCCCCAGCGCTGTGAAGGCTCATGGGAAGTCGGGCGTCCGCCCCTGCAGGATATGACCCAGAAAGAGAAGCTCTGTTTCTGTCCTGCGGGTCCTCGGCCGTCTGACTTGTCCCCGAGCGTTGGGCGGGGACGAGGGGGCTGCTGGGAAACACCCGAGGGTTTGATCTCATATCCAAAGCTCACAACGCAGCCATTGTTCCAGAGTTTCTGAAGCAGACCTCCTTCATGTTCAGACAGCGCTCTGTTTTTATCCTCACTGTCTCCTTCTCTTTTATGCTTTGTGTCTTCTTTCCTTTCTTCTTCTCCTCTTTCTGGTGACCGAATGGCCTCATTTAACCACGGACACTTCTAGAAACACCGTCTACGCTCTGATAGAGAACCAACCACCTGATCCACTGCAGGACACACTTCTTTCTAAAAGCAAACCACACCCTGGGATAGATTACTAATTAATCACAACGAGGGCCCGAAGCGTTCCACTGTAACCTGTGTCCTTCCAAAGGAAGACGGTTATTAACAGCTGTAAACCATTACAACCAGTGGCCTGATGGAGAATACAGAAATGTCTACCATCAGTGAAATATGTTCCCCAGATGAACCAAACAATCAGAGAGATTAAAAGATCATAAAATACTGAGAAATGAATGAAACCTGTTCCAGAAAGAGATGGAAATATTCCTCAAAGACCTTTATAAACAAGGCGAAATATATCAGAAGCCTAAAGTGTTTCCCCAGACACAGAAACGACAGAAACACGAGTCACAGAGAATCAACAGAAGATCCACAGACTGAATAAAATGTTTGCTCATTTATCATAAAAGAGCCGAAATAGAAGAAAGTAAAAGAGGAGAGGAATATTTCATAAATATGTTTGAAAGCTTTATATAAAATCCTAAAAGAAATGAAGGGGCTCCCCAAAGAGCGCCCCCGCTCCCCCCCCCCAATGACACGGTGATACAAATTAAAAGTCAAATGTTTTCTACAGAAAAGATCAAAACAAAGCAGAAACGTTTAAAAAAACCCAGATAAAATCTTTTTTTTTCTGTTCAAAGGCATAGAAACGGATGGTGTCTTAAAATAAACATAATCTTGCTTTACATCTTTTAAAAGCTGCAAGCAAAAACAGAAGAGCATGTTTCAGGAAAACAAAACCCATCTAAAAGTGAGAAGAAAGGGATTCAAATTTAAATCCTTTTAAAATCCACATTTCAAGCCAATAGTTTTATTCGAATCCAGGACAAGACCTTATTACTTTTTTAACATTTCGTTGCAAAAATTAATGTCAATGTAATAAGAAATGCCAACTTGCCCAAATATATTAAGAAAAATAACAAAAATATGTGCTTTTATAAGAAATTCATGAAAGAAACACATTTTGTTTTGGTCCAACATAATCCTAGAGCATTAATACTGATACTGGAACTTACATTTTTTAGTTTATTGACCTAAATATAATTGTTAACTAGACTTATTAACTTTTGAACTTTACTTTTAAACTTTTTAATTAGCCTTTTTAACTTATTTTCTCTTTACTCTGTAACTTTAATTAACTTTCCAGCCTTTTTTCCTTGACTTTGTAACTTTTTAGGTAACTTTTTAC
The DNA here is from genome assembly GCA_030533445.1 of Cyprinodon diabolis. Taxonomy (NCBI): domain Eukaryota; kingdom Metazoa; phylum Chordata; class Actinopteri; order Cyprinodontiformes; family Cyprinodontidae; genus Cyprinodon; species Cyprinodon diabolis. The sequence goes on from CM060085.1 coordinate 20,274,472, forward strand.
CTTTTTACCTTGACTTTTTAACTTTTTAATGAACTTTTGGCCCTTTTTCCTTGACTTTTTAACTTTTTAGGTAACTTTTTACCTTTTTACCTTGACTTTTTAACTTTTTAATTAACTTTTTACCTTTTTACCTTGACTTTTTAACTTTTTAATTAACTTTTTACCTTTTTTTTTTCTTTACTTCGTAACTTTAATTATCTTTTCACCCTTTTTTCCTGACTTTTGAACTTTTTAATTAATTTTTTACCCTTTTTCCTTGACTTCTTTCCTTTTTTTGTCAGCTTAATTTCCAGTAGGTAATATATCAATCAAGGACTCATCTAATTGGTCAAATGACAAAATAAGATGTGCAGCCATGCAGCAGTATCTTTGCTGAATGGCTGGATATAGATCTTGTGCTTCTAGACCTCACTGAGGGACGGGGGGACTCCATTTGTAAGGGTTATAATAGTGATCAGAAACGGTAACTTGCCCTATAAAGGGTTAAGGGAGACGTACAGATGGATTTAAATTGTTCATCACTAAAGATCAGACATAAAAAAGACGTGTAAAGTTCAGATCTGAAGATATCTTCCTAACTGCATGAGCAACACAGAGAAATGAAGAAAAAATAAAACCAGAACTTGCCATCAGTTTAGTAAAATGTCTTTACAGTGTGGCACGAAGAAACAAAACAATATAAAGGAATGAAAGCCAAAATAACTTTAAACCAGTGGTGTCAAAACTTCTAAAAAAAAAAGGCTTTAAAAAATAAACAGAGATGGAGAACCACAGATGTTGAACTTCATTCACTGCGTTCCTGATGGCATCTTCAGCAGAGTAAGAGAGGGAGCTCGTTAAACGGATAAATAAACAAACCCAAAGATCTGAAGTTAGCAGCGGATCCCAACAGTCGGTGAAAACAACACAGCGGCCCCAGAAACGCTCCCACAACAACCAGACGGTGCTAAATGACTGCGAGGATCAGCAAAACGTGCCCCAATCAACACTTCCTGGATTGTTTGTGCTGTGGCTGGAGAGAGAAAGATTTACAGCTGCTGGGTGGCGGTGGAAATGACGAGAGGGAAAGTGAAGGATGATGGATTTAACGGCAATAAAAAGCCGCCTGCGCACCGAGTTGATCAGGATTAGAGGAGCCCGTCTAAAGATGTGGGATGTGTTGTTCCTGAGGCTGCGGCAGGTTGATCCCTAACAATGCAGCGAAGGTCGGCGTCTGGTTTGAAGTCTTCGCCGCGCCGCTGATGAGGCCCCAGCTGAGCTTGTTTCTGGCTGTGTAGGGTTGTAATTTGTGGTCTTTTAATAGCTCAGCTGAACTTCCCTCCTTCGCAGCGCATTAGGAAACCCACACTCACAGTTCTATGCACACACATTTTCTCTCTTTGTTGTGCCTTAATTTCCCCCTCTGAATCCTCACACACCCTTCCTCATTCCCACTCATGACTTTCCCAGACAGAGGTGCCTCTTTGATGCCATCTTTCTACAAAAAGGTGTTTATTTGATCTTTTTTTATCTATATCTCCTATTTAGATGTAAAGAAAACGGAGTTCTGCTCGTTTTTAGACAAACAAAAGGGACTCCTGTCAGTGTTGCTGTGAACACAGTGTGCCTGCTGTGCTTCCACTTCTGCTTTTTCCTTCTCTTTGACTGACAGGCTAACATGAGGCGTCAACAGGCACAGAAAATCTCCCATATACGCTCTCGGGCCAAATATGCAAACTTTACATAAACCGCTTCCTCGGGTCCCTGTCCTCAGGAAAACGGTTGCCTGATTCCACATCGGTCCCGTCTAAATCCTGGAGCGAAATGAGCCACGCTGAAGTGATTGAAAGAAAGTTTGCTCTGGTCTCGGATCACAGGATCTATGGCGGTTCCAGAAATCCAGGGATATTAGGGACTTTCTACAGATCAGAGGTCAGCTGAGTCGCTTCCCTGCTGGTAAACGGATGGTTTATTGGACGCAGGCCCTGGCCGTCACATGTTAGCTTCTCTCTGATACATGAATTAAAACGGCCTCACGCTGCGAGGGAGGAGCAGAGCGGACTTTGGTGAATATTCACAGCTCACAGGGGCTGACACGACCAACTCTGGCGGGTTTGTTTCTGATTACAACAGGAAGTAAGACGGACGTCTTTGACAGAAAAACAAGTTCTCTCAACTTCGACAAAGGAAATGATCAAAGAGCTGTAAATAGATTTTCCATTTCCTCCCTACTAAGGTTCCTTCACCTGCTCAGGGGGGTTTTCAAGGGTTAAACCAGTTTCTAACTGGTTCTTTAAAGGTTTCCACAGCCTGAAGCTCTGATCAATGTTTTTTCTGTCATAATCTGGGTTCCTGCAGAGAACCACAGCAACATCCATCTCCACTGATGTTCTTCATACCCAGCCATCATCTTCAGCAATAGGAGTGTAAATGATTGTCGCTTTGCATCGATGCATTGATCAAACAGCCGACGATCCGATGCCTCGACACGTCCAGAAGAGTATCGTTTAAGTTTTCCTCCGGTCTATCTTTATCCATTTGCTCCTGGACGTAATTCTGCCTCCCGTGCTGTGGTGGCGCTAAACCTATTTTGCCCTCCTGCCTCGCTTCCTTTAGCCACTACCCTCTTTCCGCTTTCCCACACACACTCGCGTAAACACAGATGCGTTATTATCCTTCAGGTTTTTATTGGCCTAGGTGTAGCACGGCTGTACTACTTCTGTTATCTGCTCTTGTTTCTCAAATAAAATGGATAACGATTTTACAGCTTTCATTGATTTATTTCCAATTTTAAAAATTGTTTGACCTGTAAATTAATCGAATCGAATCGTGGTGTATTCTTGATTATCAAAAATAATCGAATCGTTGGATCAGGAAATTAATACTGAATCGAATCGCCATGATGGGTGCCGCTTATGCACACATTCTAATGAGCTGCAAGAAGCTGGTTTTGATGATGACTAGGGAATCTCAGGTTGCTGAAAAAGTTGACTTATGTTTAATTATTTAACTAGCTTGCACCAGACGATAAGCCCCGACATCACAGGCTGCAGTTAACCTTCATAGCGTGACTGAATGGCTGCAGGTTCTCAATTGGTTTCATCCTCGGATAAGGACTGGTTTACAGACTGGGGCGGTTTGGGACGAGGCTTTAAAAACATTTCTGGATCGGCTGAAGGATTTAATGTCCTCTGTGGGACTTTTCTACCAAACATAACTTTAATTGTGCTGTAAGGGTCCTGAGGAGCAACAGACTGAAAATAAGGACAATCTGCTCAAGTCCAGATAAAACCGGAAGAACAATTAACCTAAACTACGGCAGAGGATTAGGGCCACTGACAGGAAAAAAAAAAGTGAACTAATTTTAAAATTTTATTTCACTTTAGTATGGGAAAAAAGTCAGAATTCTGGCTTTAATCTCAGAATTCTGACTTTTCTATTCAGAATTCTGACTGAATTCTGACAATAAAAAAGTCAGAATTCAGAGAGAAAAGTCAGAATTCTGACTTTTTTCCCATACTAAACTGAAATAAAATTTTAAAATTAGTCCTCTTCCGTACCAAAACCACTTCAAAAATTTACCCAGACAAATGATTCACTGGAAAAAATCGAAATCTAGATAGGTAATTTCTTCATAAAATAAGTGACTTTTTTCTTGGATTAAGGAGGTGAAAGAGAGGTGAATTTTGCCAATGGAACAAGACAATTTACACTACAATAAGAAAGCACAATTGCATTGTCTTATTTCAAGCGCATATTATCTAATTTTAAGAGTAAAAATACTCCTTTCATTTGCAAACTATCTCATTTACATACTCAAATTTAGGGCAAATACACTTTTTACTTATTTCTTGATCGTTTTTCCAGTGTTGAAAATGATGTGGATTGACTCAGGACTTTTGCACATTTTCACTAAAGGATATATAAAAATGATTACGAAGCGCTGTCTTAGTAAGAGATTGGTTTTCTCAGCATGTTTTCTTCTTTGCTGTTCAATTTTTTTTTTGCTGCTGAAGGAACTTGGTCCATTGTGGCCTATTGTTCAGCACAGAGGAAGAGGAAGAGGATTAAGAAAAGAAAAGAAAAGACAGAACTGGTTTTGGTTGGATTCTGTACACCAATATTTGTATTGGCAGGGGCCACAAAGTCCTCTCAGAAGACATCTAAACTGCTGCAGCAAACCGGTTCTGTCAACTTAACAAAGCGGGTCGAGGGAGGAGATGTGAAGGCGCTTCTGCTCCTTTAAAAACAGCCTCTAGAAATGTCAGTGGTGGAGGTGTGTTCGCGGCGATAGATAGCATCGGACCTGCAGACCGTCTGCTCTGAGGAGCGCAGCCAAAACACGGCAGACCGCAGTCATGTAGAAACCTGCAGAGGCATGTCGGGGAGTGCAAACTGAGCGTGTGGTGCAGCAGAAACATGCAGGCCAGCATCACAATCTGCACTGATTTTAAAACGGCTGATTTTAGCTTTCAGGTCATTTTATAGACCAATAGATATTATTAGTAGTATCTGAGTTCCCACTGCAGTAGCTCATTACGTGAGTCAGACTAGTCAAAGCTTTTATTAAAAAAGTGATCAGGGGCTAACTCTTATCTCTAGATCTAAAAGCTGTTAAAACAAAACAGCTTGTGGTGTCAGACAACAGTCCTACTTGTTTATAAAGGGTTCATGACTAACAGGAAGCTGACTGTTGACATAAGCAGGCCCCTGAATAATTTTCTAATGGCAAAATATATGCAAACACCTTTTAAAATTATAATCATAAGAAGCTTAGTTAGCATTCTGCTGCGGAATATAATAATTTAATAATTTATTTTTTATTACTCACATTGGAGAAATTTACCTCTGAATTTTACCCATCCCCTTGGGGAGCAGTGGGCTGCCACTGTGCGGCGCCCGGGGAGCAGTGTGCGGTTAAGGGCAGGTTAGACTTCTGCAGCCGCACACATCAAATGCCGCTTGGGTCTGGTCATGAACCAGTTTTGCTGCTATGCTTCTGCACCGTCGGTCTGGACTTTCTAGGGACGCACAGCAGTTTCAAGCCAAAGCACAAGGGGGAGCCTATACGAGAAGTCCTGAGAACTTCGGCGAATGGTCGCAAGAGCTTCATTTGGCAGAGACCTTGGCATCTTTATATGATTTGTCTGAAGAATCATACAAGTGGTTGTACTTCCAAACCTCCTCTATTAACCTTTCGTCATAGTTGTCCATTGTAGTCATTCTTTGGTTTTTAAAAATGGCGCTTCCCGGCACCGAATCGAGAAGGACGACCACACAGACACCCGGAAAGGCATACCAAGGATCAATCACAGCTGCTTTTTGTCTGCGCACTTCCGCTTGAGATCTGCGCGGGTTTGCGACCGTCCAAAGCGTAGTCAGGAATTTTTGAGGTGTGCGACGACAGTTGCAGAACAGAGACAGATTTGACGGTAGCAGAGGCTATGCATATCAACAGAAGCATAAATTAGCCTTTAAGGGTAATGCTCAGTGACGCAGAGTGCAGGCTGTGGGGATCAAACTGGGTTCTTGCATCCTTCTCACAGGACAAGTGCACCGTTCTACCCACTAGGCCAGCACTCCCCCTAATGTGGTGACACTGGACAGCTGAGTCTATAGACTTTGTAGTGATCTGTCTTAATAAGAAAGATCAATTGCAACCTTCTCAGAGGAGAAGAAGTTGGATTGCTACGATCCACCATACTGGGAAAGCATGTGGAGAGTAGGAAGAAACAACCTCCCTATAAGAACGTTGCCTCAGCTGAGGTTCAAGAACGCAATATTTGTAAAAGATCTTCCTAGAAATGTACTCTAAGTATAAATCTAGAGATTTAAGCATATATACCTCTATTCATCCCAATGAGTCATGAAAACACTAGATAATTACCTCCACCAATGAGGGTATGTTTTTAGGAGAGTTTGTGCGCTTGTCTTGTGAGGTTATGGACGGATTTTAAGGACATTTTTATCAGAGGTCTCATGCCAAGGAACAATCCATTTGAATTTGTTGATGATGCAGATCATGTGAGAGTTTTAACTATAGGTGTTAGAATTTGGTGCTTGGCGGAGCTCTGTGGTCACCCTGTGCTTTTCTACTCTGTAAAGTATCTGGACCCACAGAGGACACACATGGAAAAGAATGTTTGTTTGTCTGGGGAAACAAAGAGGCGGGGGTTAAACAATAAAGTACCAGGGTTTATGTGTGTATGATGATGTAGGACTTCCTAAAAAACAAAAAAGCTGATTAAATCAGAGGTTTTCATGACTGTCGGTGCAGACAATAAAAAACTCCTTCCCCAGCAGCTTGTAGGGCTACCTGTTGGGGAAATTAGGGGTCTCCCAGTCCTCCCAGTGTGAGCTGACACTGTTTTTGTGTTTTTTCAGCATAGAAATTGTGTCCCACACTGGAAAAACAATCAAGAAATAAGTACAAATGTCTTAAATTAAGTGTATTTACCCTTAATTTGAGTTGGTAAATAAGATGATCCGCCAATGGAATGAGTATTTTTACTCTTAAAATAAGATATTTAGATAAAATGCACTTGAAATAAGAAAATGCAATTGTGTTTTCTTATTTTAAATGCAAATTGTCTGGTTCCATTGGCAAAAGGCCTGTTTTACCTCCTTAATCCAAGAACAAAGGCACTTTTTTTGAGAAAAAATTACTTATCTAGATCTTTATTTTTTCCAGTGCATCTTTCTGGGGAGATTGCAGGTCTCTTAAATATCTTTCAAGTTTCTGATTTGATGGTAGTGATCAAAGAGTTGCTGGTTTCCTTAAGCTCTAAGTAAGCAGCAAAGGTGGACCTATCTCACCTATTCCGCTGGTCTATAATAGATTTAACACACCCTTTGCTGGTTTCTAATCTGATCTTTGTTGATTTGGGGAATTTTTGTGACATTATGTGAAAGTAATTCCTTTGTTTTAGCCGTAACAGCCCACAGTGTTTCAGAATGTCTCACATGCTAACATCGGCAGGGCTCTGTAAAGAAACACCAACATTCTCCATTTCCTGAGAAATTTCACAACCTGTTCATCACGTTATCAGCCCAGCAGTTCCTGGAGGTATGCAGGAAGTAGGACGACGTAGCCAAAGAGCTAATTATTACAGATAGGTCTGACTCGTTTTGTTTTGAAACCCTCACCTTTGTTCAGGTTAAACTTTCCTTAAAATAAACAGTTTTAATTCAGAGCAAACAGAGATCAATAACTGGCGCCACATGTCTCCCTCCTGCAGCCCTGTCCCTCTGACTCCACCCTCTCGCTTTATGAGCCGTGTGTTCGTGCCACGCTGCTGTCAAACAATCACATAGACCTGTTTCTGCTCTGTCTCACATCCAACACCTGACAGCCTAGCTGTGAGCTAGCTAATTAGCAGGTGACACGGCGGCGAGGCGGCCTTTTTATCTCCACCAATGCAAATAAACCTTTTGCATTTTCATTTTGCCCCACTGTCCTTTATCAGCCAGAATCCTCTTTGTGGCTCGGTCTGGACGCTCTAAGCTGCTCATCAGTTAGGACTTTTGGCTGAATTAGTTTTATTTGAATCTGCTTTAGAGAACAGATTTGATCATATCTTAGATTTAGATCAGAGGTTGCAGAGTTGTTTCAGTTTTCTGTCAGTTTTCTGAAAGTAACAAGTTAAAACCACAAAAAACCTTTTGCCCAGAGACTGGTTATGCATAAACCTACCGACTGAGTTTTATTACTGGGTTTATCAGATGGGGTTATTATAGGACACAGAGTTAAACCTAGATAGGAGGGAAGGAAAGTGTTTTTTTCAAGTAAGTGGAATAAGACAAAGCAGCAGGAGATCTATGGAGAGAAATCTTTTACAGTATTATTGCAAGCAGAGAAAAGGTTTCAAAAAAGGACATTTTATGAAAATTTTTTTTTTTAAACTGAACTTTGAAAAACTAGATAAAGAAATATTGAGATTAATGTATTTTGTGTCAACAAAAGTGCTTCCTTTTCTTTTTGTTCATATTTTATTTTTTCAAATGTTATTGTTTATTTGTTTATTTTTACGGAGACTGTGTTTTACAAATGTTATTATTTCTTTAAACCACGTTTGAAAGTTTTTATCATTTGACCAATAGAAATTAGTTTGCCCTGATTGGACGTTAGCCACAGCATTTCTATTGGTCGGCACCCGTATCAGTTAGAAGTTTAAAGAGGAAAAATCTGTAAAATGAGATTTGAAAAGAATGCAATTTAAAACTTGAGAAAAAATAACATCTTGAATTTATCCAAAAAACTAAAGTCTGAATAAATAGTTAGTAATAAAATAAAAAAAATCAAATAGTAATAAAAAGTTTTGAAAATAAAAGGTGAAAATGGTAAAATCCAGCTCTAGAAATAATGGTTGAACTTTTTTTTAGACATCAAAAATTACTCTGAAAACCATTTTTGTTAATTTTTTTAATCCATTTTCTTCAGATTTCTCTTTTTGTAACGCGTATCCTTGAAGCACGTCCAATGATTTTGGACCCTATTTCTCTCCATAGAGAGCCAGGTTTAACAGCAGTGAGGTGCATATGAACACGGATAGATCTACTCTGCACAGAATCGCAGTCTCATCTAAACCCCGAGCCGCACAAGCGTGTCGGTTAATCGTGTGGAAACCTGTGAACCACAGTGAGTCTCTCCTGTGTGCTTCACAGGAAGTACTGATCGTCAGAGGAAGTGGGATGGGAGGAAGCGCCTTAGGCGAGGTTGGTGGTGTCTAACCTCTGATTCAGCCACACATCTGGAGCCAGGCCCGGTTCGTCTGGGCCAGACTAGCTTAAGGTGGTGCAGGGTGTTTTAACAAGATAACTGGAGATGAAAGTCTAAAGCACATTTTAAACAGCAGAGCTGTTTTACACGACTTCATCATGCATGAAAAACTCCATCAGTGATTACCTGTCCTCCGCTCTCATCAGTCTGTTTATTAACCTCTTATCAGCAGACGCTGTTGTGCAATTTAACCCTCAACTTGGACTAGTACCACAGCATGATGCTGCCACCACCATGCTTGACAATATTATGTTTGTGTTATAGGTCGGGCATGGGGTGCTGGTTTGGCCAGGATTCTGGGATGTTTAACTAAAGCAGAGATTAAATGTCAGCGCTGTAGTCATATTAACGTCAATATTAATGGTGTTGGTAATTGGCCATAACAGGAATATTTATATCAATATCAGCCCAAATGTTCATACTGATGCATATATCCTTCCATTTTGAAGACTTTTTTATTATTTTTTTAACTGCTCATTTTCTAATGGATAAATGTTTCACTAATAATATCTCAGCTTCTTTTTTTTATGGACATTTAAAAAAACAAATGGTGCAGAAATGTCCAGTGTCAGGATGCAGAAAACCAAGCTGCTTCCTGACTCCACTTCCTCTTTTATCAGCCTAAATGTGTCAAAGTTAGCATTTCTTTTCATTAGATAATCTGGAGACGGATGTGTTTTATATAAGGGAGTCCAGAGACACGTTCCAGGAATGGAGATAACTCACCAAGGACACTGGAGCAACACATTAGCTGAGGTCTTTTCTCATCCAGAGTACCTCACCTTTACAGCACTTTGTGTTTTTCACTTTAACTAATCACCATTCGGTCAGTTTTTCCCTTTGTTGTCACCATGCACTGCAAAAAGGATTTTTTTTTTCTTAAAATAGGTGATTTTTTTTTTCTTGAATTTAGGAATAAAATTAGACATTTTGCCGATGCAAATTCAGGGTAAATACACTCCATTTAAGAGGTTTTTTCTTGTTTCTAGATCATTTTCCAGTGTGAGGTGATTACTGAACAACTGGTCCAATTAAAATGAAAGCTGGATCGAAATGTTCCAGAAAATCCACAAAGAATCGAAGCAGAAAAGGCAGATTCTCAAACCAGCAAAATTTGTGTCTTAGACAAATTAATAAACACAGCAACATGTTTTTTTATTTTTTTATTCAAGACAAACTTACAAAAACTGTAAGATAGATAAATGACTATTTAGATTATATAAAATATGGTTTCAAATGCATTTTTTTTTTTGCTCTATATCCTTCGTCCCGAGGCCAGATATTACTCTCAGTCCCTCATGAGACTGAAATTCAATTTGATTCAACAGTATTTAAATAAAAAAAATATCATGTTCCTGAAAGATATATTAGTATTTTATCCATTTTTCATCAAAAGAACACTTCTCCCAATGGATCACTGTCATTTCCATCACAATATTGAACATAACCTTTTTTTTTAATCCTTTGGCTAATTGCAAACGCATCGGTTGTCACGCAACAGGTGAGATCATGGCGGGAAAGCACCATAAAGCGTTTCCATGGAAGTAAAGGAAACAAAAAGTAAAAAATCAAGGCAAAGTTTCCCAAAACCATTATTTCCAAATGTCTCAAATTCCCCTTGAATGCATAGATTATGAATAAAATACCTTTTTATATTCTGTGTTTTATGCTAACTCTAAATGGAGGCTAATATTTCATGAAACTTTAAAAGAAATGCTAATTTCATTGCTACATATATTTATTTATTACGTTTATTACAACCACTGTCAGTTAATGTTTCTACACATTTAGGGTGAAGTGGAACAAATCAAAACATGTGGTGGATTATGAAAAATATTGTGATCAAATTTGACTGAAATTGGAGAATCATCCATAAACCTTTAGTGGTAAACTGCAGTCTGTGTCCCTGGGTTGAATAAAATTACAAAATCTATTTTCTTGGAAGAACAATCAGAACGATCTGCATTTCATCTTAACCTTTTTCTCATTTTTTTGCAAAAAAAAAAAAAAGGTGAGAGTATTTCAGTTTTGGTTGCTGCATGAACAGAGACCTCTGCAGAATAAGTTTTGCAAAGATCAGCCTGAAATGATAAACCGTGTTAAACTGTCCCTGCTCAGCTAACCTGTCACTGCCTGCTCAGGTTGTTCATGCATCCTCTGCAGGTGAGCAGCCCTGAGAAGCAAGCGGTCAGATTGACGGGGGTGTTCGCTGTGGGAGCGCGCTGCTGCACAGCTTTTGGGGAAACTCGCTCGGAGCTGCAGCAGCATCGCAGTTTTATTGACAGGGAATCCAGTTTGGTTGGATTTTTATGGTGGAAAATTACTGGCAGTGCAACTGCCACGCCTCTCTCCTCATGAATGAGAGTTTATATAGGCAGCCGGGCGAGTGTGCGTGGGTCATTAAAGCCATGAGAAGCTGCCAGAAAGTAGATATTGGAGCAGCTTTCACACAATCAGCTGATCTTCAGTTGCTGATTCAAGGGGTTTCTCAACGGCTTTCAGACCTCTGCAGCCGAAAGGTTGATGCCGTTTGATTTCTGACAGCAGCCCACAGCTGTCTGCTGTAGTTGGACCGAGCTGGACTTACCCCGCTCTGTCTCCGTCCATGTGGAGTCCTTTCTCTGCAGCCTCGATATCTGTGTGTTTACTAGTCTGGTTTATCTGTGGTTCATCAGAGCCATATCAGACCAACAAGTCCCCTCAGGAAGTGCCTGGCAGACAAAACCCAGGGCAGAAGCTCCTACAGAATTAAGCTCTGAGAGCCTGAGAATCTGACCGGGTTCTGGGTCATACTTTCTGCCTCAAAGCAAGGATTAACGTTCGTCTCTGCTGGTTATTATGCTCAGAATAAAATTCTATATTAACATCAGTTTTTATTCAGAAGAAAAAGGAAACCTTTGACATGCCCAACCTAAATACTTCAACAAGTTGTCAGTAAACGGTCCATTCAAAGAATCAAGACAACAAAGCTGTTTTTTACGACTAGAAGTTGATCTAATGTGACATTAGTTGGTGTTTCTGTTCACTGAAGGAACAGAACCCGATCATTTACAACAGAATATGTTTTTCCCCTAATGTTTGACCGATACGGCTGGCTGAATTGTGGGCCCCGGCTCCTCCTTGTTTACATACCCGAGCTCCTGCAGATGAAAGAGGAACAGGCGCCTCCCTCCATCTGGTTCAGACATGTCGGCGAACTGGCCATCCTCGGCGGCAGCTCTAAACACCAAAACAAGAGCTGCAGTTAAGAAATCACTCCGCTTTAACCACATCATTTTCAGCAGACTAATCCTCGCTTCATATCAGGAGCCGAGCGGCAAACTGAGCCTGAAAAGACGATGAGAGGATGTTGAAGGTACCTGCAGTGATTCCCCGTCTCCCTCTGGCTGTTTAACAGCCTGTCATGTGTTTCCTATTGAGGCTGCATGGAGCAGCAGCTGCAGCGGTCGTGTGTGCAGCAGTCCTCTGGAATATTTTTAGCCATGAGCGAGTATTTTTAGGGCCAACAAAGTAGGATCCACAAATAACAGTAGTTGGAGCGGAAGGTGGGGCATTCCTGGTCAGGAATCTCTAAAGTGGAACAGTTTGGGAGGGAAAAAAGACAATTTTTAATCAGCGTTTAATTCCTTCACTAGAAAAACAATCTAGAAATAAGTAAAAATGTGTTAAATTAAGTGTATTTACCCTTAATTTGAGTAGGTAAATTAGATAGTTTACCAATGGAATGAGTATTTTAATCTTAAAATAAGATATTCAGATAAAATGCACTTGAAATAAAGTGATGCAATTGTGTTTTCTTATTTTAAATGCAAATTGTCTTGTTCCACTGGCAAAATGTCTCTTTTACCTTCTCAGTTCAAGGACAAATGCACTTATTTTGAGAAAAAAATGAATTATCTAGATGTAGATTTTTTCCAGTGTTTAAAGTGTTCCAAGTTTTCCCGAATTTTAAACGAGACCCTCCGAGTAGTGAAGATTTGCTTGAACAGTCTTTATCCCCTGCAGCAGCTCAGGTATACTGAGGGACAACCACACCTTTTGCCTCCGTGTTACATCTAATTTCATTTCTTCTGTTATTCCAAAACAAAAGGATATTTTTAACGAAGGAGATCATCGTTGACTTCAGGTAGAACCGGCCTAATTATGCTTCACTGCTCAGCTGTAGAGGTGGTCAGCAGCACCAAATTCCTGGGGGTGAACATCACAGACACCCTCACCTGGACTGGAAACACCACCTCACTGGTCAAAAGGACACAAAGCGTATGTACTTCCTGTGGAGGATGAGAAGCTGCCCCCCCCCCCCATCCTCCCCACCTTCTACAGAAGCACCATAAAGAGCGTTCTGCAGCTACTTTGGCTTTCCTTGAATCTAAGGATCTTCTAGATTCCATTTTCTAAATATGAGTAACTACTGGGAGTACCGCAGGGCTGACTGCTTGGACTCATTCTCTTTTCTATTAGATTACCTCCATAGAGGTGATATAAGACAACGTGGCATAGATTTCCATTATTGATGAATAGGGCTGAACAATTTTGCCAAAAAATCACCATAGAGAGCGTTCTGACCAGCTGTCTCACTGTGTGCTGTGGAGGCTGCAGCGCCCCAGACTGGAAGAAGGTGAGAACAGCAGAGAAGATCATCGAGGCGCCTCTTCCATCCACTAAAGACATTTCATCCCAGCGCTGCGTGTCCCGAGCCCGTGACATCATCAATGACCCTAGCCTAGTAAACTAGCCTCATCAACCAGCGGCCAAAATCATTTTTGTCTGCGGGTTTGGTCTAGCATCAATCAATGCCCCAGGCCCTAGAACTGGCGGGCCAATCAGAATGCAGAGATGTGTTTTAAATTTCTGGATGCAAAGCGGGCGGGAGGATAAAGCTGCGCGACGCTGGAGTAAGCACAACAAGGAAGATGGGAACAACTATTGAACAGTTCTCGTTTGACTCAGCTTTGGAATCAGTTTGGGAAGGATTGGACTTCGGGTTTACGTTGAAACGTGAGCAGGAAGAGGCTCTACGCTCATTCATTTTTAAGAAGGAGGTATTCGCTGTTTGTTTCCACTCCCCCACCAGCTTCCTGTTGCGCTTACTATGTCACAGTCAGTTCATTGGCCAATAGGCACAGACATGGTTTGAAAAACAACGGGTTGCTCTCATCAACAATCTTCCGATGTCTCATTCATCTGGGCCAGACTAAATTACACATTTAATCTCATATTTAGTCTGGTTTATCAGGCTACAATGACCCCTCACACCCCCACCATGGACTGTTCTCCCTGCTGCCCTCTGGAAAGAGGCTTGGGAGCATCCGATGCAGGTCCAACAGATTCCAGAACAGCTTCTTCCCCACTGCCATCAGACTGCTGAATGTTATTTAAAATGGCACAGAATGTTGGAAAAACTGTACATCATGTACCAGCCTTATGTTTACATTTTATCACTGCTGCACTTTAGAAATGGAAATGTCTTGATAGCTGCACTGAACGAAACAAAATGACTAAAATCTGTCTAAGTCTAAACAGACCTAAAACTCCAACATTGTTCAAAAACTTTTGATTTGATGATATTTGAAATCAAATAAGCTTCTGGAAAATGTTTCCTCCTTAATATCTGAAATGATTCTCTGTGGTCCTTAGAGAGCAAACCGAGCCGTGCCTCGGTCCAGTTTTCATTGGATGCTCATGACAGATCCGATAGAAGCGTTCTTTCCACTGCGGTCGGAGTGACGCTGAGACCAAAAGTGGGTTCAGGCCAGCGTCTGCAGTCAGCGCTCCGATCTCCAGTGACTGATGGAAAACAAGTGTTCCCAATCCCAATGCGAGCTGGGTTCTGTGGTAAAGCCCGGCAGAGGCACCGCTGCTGCAGTCCCTCTTCGGGACTCGCTTTGTGACAAGTTTATGTTGGCCTGTATTTCATTTCCAAACAAAACAAGTCTATTTAGGAGAGGAAAATGGTTTCCGGCTGTGCTTTTCATCCGCGGATCACATGATGCCGTTTGGAGTGAAGACATGAAAAACAGTTGGGGCGTGTGGACGTCCCACTATTTGACATTAATGCAGGGTTACAACATTAAACCGTAAGAAATGGAAAACAGAACAAGTTCTGGTCTGATCTGTGTGTGTCTGCTTTTAGAGGGAGATTACATGTAATTATCATTGGTTCAAACGTTTCTGGATTAAAATGAAAGATGCCTGCATGAGGCAATCTGTCAGATTTATGTAAAGTTTTTTTTTTAAAGTTGATTCTTTATCCTCATAACTTCTGCCGCTTCACTATCAAATGTGACCGTTTTCGTTTTGAGGCTTGGAGTTAAACGCAGTTTTTGTCTGTCCGTGTTTCCTGCAGATTTTCAGTCCTTATTGAATATTTTTCTTGGACTAAAGTGGATTCGTTCAGGATTTGTTTTCCAGAAGTCTTTATCTCTCGGTATCCCGATGCACCTCCACCATGTACCACCCTCCGTTATCATCCATTTAGCTCCCATCTTAAATTCTTTCTCTTTCTGTGCCCACATGTACGGAAGAGGATTAGGGCCAACGGAAAAAAAAAAAAGGTTAACTGATTTTAAAATTGTATTTCAGTTTAACATGAGAAAAAATGTCAGAATTCTCACTTTTTTCTCAGAATTCTGACTTAAATCTCAAAATTCTGACTTTAATCTCAGAATTTTGGATCTTAATGTAGATGGGCACCATGAAGGCAGAGATGTGGATCACTCAGCTTCACTGACAAAGATGTGAGTTGTTTGAGGTGGCCAGTAACACATTGGTGGAACGTGACGGAATTAGGCGACTTTTTACGTGCCCGAGGGGTCCCCTCATTAATGGAGGAGCAGAAGGTCATTAAAACAAGAGAGCTAGTCTCTAAAACAGACATGGCTATGGCTTGATGCTAACATGTTTGTTATCTGTCAGAATTCTAAGAAGAAAGTCGGAATTCTGGGAAAAGAATTCAGAATTCTGAGAATAAAGTCAGAATTCTGAGATCAAAAGTCAGAATTCTGAGAATAAAGTCAGAATTCTGAGATCAAAAGTCAGAATTCTGAGATCAAAAGTCAGAATTCTGAGATCAAAAGTCAGAATTCTGAGATCAAAGTCAGAATTCTGAGATCAAAGTCAGAATTCTGAGATTTAAGTCAGAATTCTGAGATTTAAGTCAGAATTCTGAGGAAAAAAAATCAGAATTCTGAGAAAAAAGTCAGAATTTTGAGATCAAAGTTAGGATTCTGAGAAAAAGGTCAGAATTCTGAGAAAAAAGTCTGAATTCTGACTCTTTTCCCATATTAAACTGAAATAAAATTTAAAAATCAGTTAACTTTTTTTTTTCCAGTGGCCCTAATCCTCTTCCGTACACATGTGTTTGATGTCAGTTTATTGAATGTTTAGCTCACCATGTTGCAGTTCCTCGTAAAGATTCATAGAAATCGTTTAGCGTTAAATCATTAGTGCTGGTCAGAGAGCGCCTGGTTGGTTTACCGAAGCCTTAGCCTGAAACCAAGGCAGAGTGGTTTGTACATGTAAACAGTAAAGAGAAAGCAGAAATGAGGCCAGGAAGCCATTCAGGCAGAACGCAGCGTTCTGACTCCAACAGGTGACTACAGTTCATGTTAGCTTGTTCTCTGACGACCTGCACAACCTGATTTCTCAGTAGCTCTTCTTTTCTGTGAAACACAAGCTTCGCTTTTCACTAATGATGCATTTTTGTCTGTTTCTCTTTCATGGCTGATGGTCGTCTTCCTCTTCACCCTGCAGGTAAGACTCCTATAACTTTACCAGCGTTTAATCCCTGATGTTGTTTACATGCTGCAGCTGTTCTCCAGCAGCTGTTCCTCCTGTAGTTGTAGTAAAACACAGAGTTCTTTATTTTGACTGCAGCGCGGCTCATGTGCAGCTTGTTTCCACCCTTCCTGTTCGGCTGCATTCATTTATAGAGACAAACTACAGTATCTGAGTCCTCTGCAGTGTGATGACTCAATTAAAGCGGCAGTAACATTAATCAGCCTGAAGAACAGCAATGCACTCCTGAGCTGCTTTTTCTGTGTTTAGGTGTGCATGCTGCAGGTGCTAGCTGGTTGTCCTAATGTGCAGACAAAACAAGCTTTGCATCAATCTGTTAGCTTGTAACGCCTCAGTAACTCACAGAGAATACTGAGGTCTGTTTCTATGTAAACTATTAATAATTTACCGTTTTAATTCAACTGAAATGTGCAGCTCTAACCAGGTCTGCAGATCATGTTGTCTGGATCTGATTCTGTCCCAGCCTACAGGACCTGCAGAAAACATCAGCTTTAGGTTTTTCCCTTGCTGTTAGGTGTCTCCCGTCATTTTAAAAGCATCTCCATGTGTTTTCTCTGCGGGAGGAAATATTTCAACTTCAAAGAAGAGTTTTCATGTGGGTTTCATACTTTCGAGCTCAAATTTCAGAATGGAAACTTTTACTTATGATGCAGGAACCTTTTACACACAATAACAACCTAATCATATATTAATGTCGTGATAACAGCTGCGGTAACGGAGAAGGAATTCAGAGGAAAACTCTCCGCTGGCCTCTCTGCGACTGGAACAGCTCATGTGTTAAAAGGCTGCGTGCTTCCAAAGCTGCCGACATCACGCTGTTGCTTGAATGTCCATTGGGAGCAGAAAGATGTTTTCTGTCTCCGTAGCAACATCAATAGTCCTGCTTTAGCTCTGCTTTCCCAGTATAGTTTTGTGGCTCTCACAATAATTAATAGAAAATATCTCTGATTGAATAAGTTGTTTCCTTTATTCACTTGAATCCAATTGTAATAAAGATGTTTAAGGGGCTCTGATCTTGCCCAAACCCTTCGGATTTAGTTGATGCTACAGTTTCGTTCAGGTGTTCCAGTCCAGACATGACAAACTCTGACTGCTGCAGATTTCCAAACAGAGAATGAAGTCACTCAGACTTTGTCCTGAATCATGTTTTCAGTCTGATTGGTTGGATTTGGGGGAAGCTTGAAGAAAAGCTGCTCCTCCCTGATGTTGAAAGGCCTCGGTTGGTGTAGTTCCATCCTGTGATCAGGATATCTTCTCTCTGCCGCCTCCCTCTGGAGGCTTCCAGAGTCCCTGGGGAAGAATCACAAGCTTTTAGGCTTCTTTTATATCCCTTCTGGTGCAGAACCATCAGACTGAGCTGGAGGGTTCTCACGGTAGAGATGTCTGGGCTCCTTGACCTCCTTTACCTGTAGCACCAGTGACGAAGGATGGATTTGTCAAACTTTATGCATTAAAAGCAGAGTATCACCAACAGGGCTGGGCAATTAATTGCATTTCCAATATAATCGCAATTTAACTAGTAAGAATTTTCAAATCGCAGAGCCACTCGATTTTGGTGACATTTCATTTAACCATAGCAAGACATAACATTTCTTCAGGTGGTAGAAGTATATTTAAAGATATGCAGAGCAAATCCATCTGGCGGAGTCAGGTTAATTGATAACAGCTTTGCAGGAAAACGTCAAATGTTACACAGATAATCAACACAAAGATAATGAATCTAAGAGCTTAAAAATGGGAACTAAAACATGTAAAGGCTAAAACTTTATTAGAAGGATGCATTTATAAGTATTTATTCTATAAAGAGAGAAGAAGACACCTGAAACAGACCCATGCATGGTGCACTATCCCTTTCATTATAAATATACATCAGTGGAACTTTGGGTGTCACAAAATGGATAAAACTACTGCAGGTTGAGCAGAAAACTATAAAAACATTTTCATATTTACCCCCGAGAATCAGCAGAATTAGTCCAGACACAAGTTGTTGTTCTTAGCAGTAAAAGTGCTGAGTTCATGCTGAATCATCTGTGTTTAAT
Organism: Cyprinodon diabolis; assembly: GCA_030533445.1. Classification (NCBI taxonomy): domain Eukaryota; kingdom Metazoa; phylum Chordata; class Actinopteri; order Cyprinodontiformes; family Cyprinodontidae; genus Cyprinodon; species Cyprinodon diabolis. Next base: position 20,293,066 of record CM060085.1, read on the forward strand.
CAGAAGATGTTTCGCATACGGTCCGTTCAGAGGTGCAGGTTCCTTTAAAGCAGCAGAAAGCTGAGAAGCGTCGGCGTGTGTCTGCCGTCCGTCTCCCATAGAAAGCAGGTAGCAGTAATGGAAATGATGAACGCGGAGAGCGTGTGCCTCACCACATTGGTAGCTAGGCGCCACCACTTCCCCCTCACGGCACCCACAGCTGGTGGCGGCGCGTATGAAAAGAACCAGACTCCTTTCAGGATTTCAAAGATGCAGGCTTCTGCCGGAGGGGATGATAGAAGTTCAGTCTCAAGCAGACCCACAATGTCCTGAAAGGCACTATAGTTTTATAGATTCCAATAGATATGTTAATGTTGTCTAATGTGGGATTTTAAAATCTTTTAAAATCTCAGAGTTTAGGGTATCATGCGATGTTAAAATAAACATTTCAGATTGACTGGTAGAAACAAAATTAAGCTGAATGCTTTAAACTGCTGAGATTAAGGTTGCAGCTCCTGGTTCCTCCGTAAAGATGGGGAAATATGCGGCTGAGGCGTAATCACGGCCTCAGAGTGATGTCACTCTGAGGAAGTTCCTCTCGGTTTCAGCGCTCACCGCTGAGCCTCTGAGGTCGGCTGGGATTTCCTGTGAATCAGAAGGCGTCTACTGATGCAGCGTGACATGCAGCAGAGCGCAGCAGTGCCGGGAAATATCAGCTACCTGAGTTTATGTTAGATGCAAAACATCAGGTCATGTTGATTTAAGCTTGAAGGCAACACCCAGAGGCAGTGTCTCCCTTCATCTCTGTTTATCCTCTTTTAATTCAATTCTCATTTACATCACTTTGTTTATATAGCCCCAGAATCACAGCAGACATCATTTACACCACTTTATGGGACAATAGAAGCCAAGTTACGATACAATAGTGCTGTGAGAACAGATTCCTGCTTTATTATTTCAGATCAGACTGATTTTTTTTTTTATCAGGTGATAGTAAATAAATTCAAAAACCCTTTTAAACATCCTTGTTTTATTAGGTCAATTTTAAATACCTGCTTTAAGTCTTTTTCTTTTACTTTCACTAACTACAGAGAGGAAAGATTATTACCTTTAACAGAACCTGTCAGACAACACGAAGTAAGCTAAAAGCAACACATCGTTCTCCTGGTCTGGAGAAAATCAAGAAGAAAGACTTATATGGATACATGCCAAAATATATATTTTTAGGGGAAATAATCGAAAAATCAACATTAGCAGTATTTGGTAAAAAAAAATCAGGCTTATCTCTGTAGTGACATTTCCGTATCATGGGGCTAAAGTACATGCGTTTTAACTTCACCCGGCGGTAGATCAGACATGATGTACCGAGAACATGCCGGCTTCAGCCGGTGCTATGGAAGAAGACCAACCAGTCGGCTAACAGCGGCTGAGGCCAGCTGGCTCTGAAAAACACTGGAGCTCTTTTAAAAATGAAGAGAAATCTCGATAAATTAAGCAGATATTCGATTTAACTAGTGCTGCAACTAACCAGTATTTTGCAAATCTATTGATCCGTCAATTATGTTTTCTATTAATTAGTAATCTGATAGCCAAAGGTTCCTTAAAGAAGATTTTTTTACGAAATTAGACCAGGTGAAACGAAAACTTTTCCACTTGAGGAGTTCTGGATTATAGAGCATATTGTCTGATGAAAAAATTGTTTTTTACTTCTTAAAGTCGTAGGGAAGTCATATTTAAATGTCAAATCATTCTCGCTTAAACATTAATTTAAATGTACTCTTTATCAGACTATATTGTCCCAAAAGTTGTCTTAAAATGTGTGGGGTTTTTTACGTTATCTAATGCAGGCCAGGTAGTTATACGTCAGCTTGTACACCTAAATTCTGCCAATCATAGATCAACGGTCATCTGTCAATCAAATTTTTTCAGTCATAGCATCTTGATTTATATGTCGCAGCTAATATACGCAACGTTTCCCATTGAGTTGCGTCCCAGTGTTCACGGGGATGGACGTCTGTGTCTTCAGCAGGCGTAGAGCTAACAGAACTGGCAGCGTTGCGAGGCAAGGGCTCAAACATGTACGGCTGGAAGCCTTCCACACCAAACCAAGCTTCTGCCGCCCTGGCGTCCTCTTCCACAACATCTTCGTCCCCGCTTTCCTCCTCTAAATAAAAAATGGATGATGGAGGAGACTCATCCACAACCTCCGACACTAAACCCTCCTCCTCTTGCATGTTTCCTCTGTCCATAGCGTTCCTTGACAGTGTCGTTTCTAAGTCACCAATTTAGTGCTACTAGGTTCCCAATGGAATTTCCCATTGGGAACCTACTAGCAATAAGTTGCTAACTGGTTAGCAGGATGCTTCCGAGACACCGGCCACAACCAAACTTGTAAACCTTCCACCACAACAATCCCGCCCACTTGTTACAACTTTAAATGCAATGTGTTCATTTTTTTTTTTTTTTTTTTACAATTTTTATATAATTAATGCTCTAAGTGGGTCACTCTGTCAACTAAAGATGTTTTAGTCTCCAGTTAATGATTAATCGATTATAAATTAGTTGACACTTATTACAATAATCTAATAATCTGATTAATTTTTTCCGCCCTAAAGATTGAAAACACCTTAGCAGTTTAATTTGGCTCACAGAAACTGTAATATGTCAGTTTTTTAAAATAAATTCTTCAACTTGAACCTATTGGACCAATGCGCTTTGACCTGCACTGAATTATGGGATGGGCACCTGACCCATCCAGCCCAATAGGGCGTCCATAATTAAGACAGGCTATGGCTGTCCTCAGGATATGGAAACAGGTTGGGTTGGACGTCCATTTAAATCTTACATGTCACATACAGATGAATCAATGTCAGGTCCACTTAACTCCTCTCTGGCAGTGTAGATGAACTGGTTTAGGAGAACTTGGTCTGTTGCTGTCATTTAAACCTTCAATTGTTTTTGTTCTCCTCTATTTAAAAAAAAAATGCCTTTTTAATTTTTGTAAACAGACTTGTTGAACAATAAAGAACCTTTGTTCCCTTGTTAAACCAGATTTATTCCAGACTTATTATCTGAGATTTCCCGAAGTCTGTTTTCAGATGTATCTAAGATGGATGGGGGGGATCTGTTTGAGTCCCACAATAAAGGAGCGATTAACCTGTGTTTGAATATTTAGTTTACCTTGGAACTAGGCTGCCATTCGTAGCTTAGGCAACTTTTATCAGAAAACATCCCACTTTCCACTTCTAAGACAACCCCTGATGTCTATAACCCTTAAACACAGAGCCGGTTCTGAACCAGGGCCCTGGACGCTTTGGTTCGACAGTAATTACTGATAATCGTCTGGTTTAATTAATGAGAGGCAGCTTATCTGAGGCCTGCTCGGCTTTAACAGCCTCTTAAATGTGTTAGAGAGGACAGTGACGCAGATAAAACGAGGATAGAGAGAAGCAGCGGCAGGGCAGGAGCATCGTCCTGACATGATCAGGCAGAGCTGAACCGCTCTGATCAAACTGATACTGTTTCCATAGAAACCCCAAACACGCACCACTGCCAGCAGCTCAACACATCCATCCTCTCTGATAGGGTTTTGCTTTTAACACACATGCACATGCTTTGATTTCAGTCTGTCTTATCTCCCATCTGTCAAGGTCTGCACACGGTGTCTGTAGATCAGGGTCAGACCTCCTGCAGCTGGGCTGATGATCGATCTCTGGAAAGCTAACGGCTCTATTGACCATCACACTTTGCCTCATTTTTCATCTTTTAGCTGACTGCTGAGGCTTTCCTTTCCCAGCCTGGATAACTCATCCAATGTCTGAGCACTCATTCAACAACTCAACTTAAGTTCACTTTTTAGTTTCATCACCCTGTAACTGTAGATCGCGTTTTTTGGCTGAAGAATAGAAATGATTACAGATATAGTGGATGATTAACTGGCCGACCACCACATGATCTCAGGATGTACGAACGTTTTAATAAGGCCGAGGTCGCTATTAACAGACCTTTAAACTGGTTGGGTTTTCTTTCCTTGTTGACTCCTTGGTTTTCCTCTTCATTATTGTATCAATAAAGACTATTTTTATTTTAAATTCTGCTATTTAAACTGGTTTAATGATGGTTTGTTTACTTGACTTGTTTTTCTGAACAAGTTTTTCTAGCCTGTAAGCAGCAACGTTTATGAAAATACATCTGATTTTAACTAATATCAAGCTTTGATTAATATCTAGTTTCTCTTTTGGCTAACACCTTTTATTGGTTTAATAGATAGTTCCTAAATTTCCCCTGGTAAAAATTTCTCACAGTTTCACTTTTTGTTTATGTGTTTACCAGTTAAAATAACCAGTTACCATTAAGATATGAATCTAAGTATCTTGGTTTAATGACAATGTTTGGGATTGGTTTAATCACCTAATATTTGTTATATTTTAACAACCAGCTGGTGATTAAAAAAAAAAGATTTGTTACTAAATGTTCCATTTATTAACCTGAGGAGTAGTTGACTGACTAAATGACTGTTATTTGATGTGGTTAAAAGACTGCAAAGACTGCTTTTTGTTTTTTACAGACTCACTATCGGCAGCTATGTTTATTAAATTGTCATGGTAACCAGAGATGTAGTTTGTTATCCCATTAATTTACCTATATAATTAGTTTCTAAGTAAGTTCATGAAGTTAACTGGTTTAGTATCTGAACCAGTTATGACTTCTACTGCTCCGGCTAAATCGGTTCTCTCCTGACTTGCTTCTTTTTCAAAAGTTTTCATTGTATTAGCTTCATTGATCTATTACTTTGTCAGATTGTTGTTTGTACTGTGAGAGGAAAAGGTTTGTGACAATAGAAGCTCTGTTCATCTAGGAGAAAAGCTCAGAGCCCATAAGGTTAGTCAAAGTAAACTGAGGATGTGGTTGAGTGTAGGAGATCAGAGTTAACCACTGAAGGACTGGGGCAGGTGGATCATCTATAGACTGAGAACATGAAGTTGGTAATAGCAGCGACGTTCCAGGAAGCTGTCAAAGCAGAACACTAACCTAAATGTTGCTAGAACATCTAAGAAACAGAACCTAAAACTAAAAGCTAAAAAAAGAGTGACTATTGTAAAATAGGAGAGTAGTGGGATAATTTAGCAGAGTAAGGGAAAGTGGTCATGTCCTCCAGCAGCCTAAGCCCATAGCAGCATCATTACAGAGAAAGCTCAGGATAACCTAAACCCCCCTAACTAGAAGCTTTATAAAGATAGCCGTCTGCCTCACAGACTAATACTGGGAGCTGGTTTCAAATAAAGATACCAGTCTGCACAAATTACACATACTTGAAGCGTGTGCCAGTAAAAGTCCTCAAATGTACAACGTCGCCTAACCACTGAAGTATCAGACTGACTGCCGAGTTTTCTGATGAGTCAGGCCGGTTTAAGCTAACTGCTGCCACGCGCAGTAATAACAGTCAGGCCTCCACCTCGTCCTCCACACGCTGTCTCCTTGTTATTGCATCGGGGCTAGTTGTAGTGAGTATCAGCTGGTTGGTGCTTTTGAACTTTCTATGGCTGGTTTTGTGCCAAACAGCCCTCACGGCTACCTTCAGCTCCTTCTCTCATTAGCCCTAAAAGTTACTTCAATGTGTGTGTGATTGTTTGTGTGTTTGGGGGGCTGTGCTTCCTGTCCTCAATGAGTCCATGGCACGACAGCGATAAGAGCGCTGGAGCTACATTATGCTTCAAACTCCATTACAGATTCCTCCCGATTGCTCCCCTCCCTCCCTTTTCTCCCCCCTCCCTCCACCCACCTCTTTCCCTGATGCTTCCTCATGCTCTCCTCTTTTACTCTCTGCACTCTGGTCCTTCCTCTGAGGGGACCTTCACCTCCTTTTATCTCCTGGTCCGTCCTGTCTGGCTCCTCTCTGCACTTCTTTCCTTCCCTCATCAGTGTGATAATATTTAGCGCTTCCAAACTGGAGAGCATGTAATCATGCAAAGCAGTAGAGAGCCAGGAAACGCAGATCAGACTGTTTGGCCGCTGTTCAGGTTGCTCTGGGAGTGTGTTTGTTACCCTGTTAGTGTGTGTGCTCCCAGAATAATGATGCTAAATGTTTTCCCTCTCTCTCTCGCGCTCCTCATTCGCTCCTCCGACGGTCTCCTTCCTCTCCGTTTTCAGCTCAGGATGTCAGGGTTGAAAGTTCGCACGCGAAGCTGGGTGTGTGTGTGTGGAGATGTTGAAAGTGAGCTGTAACTACAGTAAATTATCCGAGTTTCCTACAGTTGTGTTGAAGCGAACAAAGAGCCTTCCTGGATATCAGACATGGCCCTTTTTCTTTCATTTTTTCCTCTTTTTCTTCCTTGCTTTCTTTTAGTCTTGCTTTCTTTCACTTTGCTTCTTTAAGTATTCCCTCCTTTGCTCCCTTCCACCCTTTCTTTGTGCTTTTACTCCTTTCTCACTTACTATTTTTACCTTCCTTTCCTTGCTTCTTCCTTTCCATTGGTTCTTTTATTAATTCCTTCCTTCCTTCCTTCCGTCCTGTCTTCCTTGCTTGCTTCCTTGTTTGCTTCCTTCTTCTTGCCTCCCTTGCCTTCTTGCTTTCATTCCTTTTTCCTTCCTTCCTTCCTTCCTTCCTTCCTTCCTTCCTTCCTTCCTTCCTTCCTTCCTTCCTTCCTTCCTTCCTTCCTTCCTTCCTTCACCTCCATTTCCTTGCTTGCTTCCTTGTTTGCTTCCTTCTTCTTCCCTCCTTCCCTCCCTTGCCTCCTTTCTTCCTCCCTTGCCTTCTTGCTTCCTTCTTCTTCCCTCCTTCCCTCCCTTGCCTTCTTGCTTCCTTCCTTCCTTCCTTGCTTCCTTCTTCTTCCCTCCTTCCCTCCCTTGCCTTCTTGCTTCCTTCCTTCCTTCCTTGCTTCCTTCTTCTTCCCTTCTTCCCTCCCTTGCTTCCTTCCTTCCTTCCTTGCTTCCTTCTTCTTCCCTCCTTCCCTCCCTTGCCTTCTTGCTTCCTTCCTTCCTTCCTTGCTACCTTCTTCTTCCCTCCTTCCCTCCCTTGCTTCCTTCCTTCCTTCCTTGCTTCCTTCTTCTTCCCTCCCTTGCTTCCTTCCTTCCTTCCTTCCTTGCTTCCTTCTTCTTCTTCCCTCCTTCCCTCCCTTGCCTTCTTGCTTCCTTCCTTCCTTCCTTGCTTCCTTCTTCTTCCCTCCTTCCCTCCCTTGCCTTCTTGCTTCCTTCCTTCCTTCCTTGCTTCCTTCTTCTTCCCTCCTTCCCTCCCTTGCTTCCTTCTTTCCTTGCTTCCTTGTTAGCAAAGGTGGACCTGCTGCTGTCCTCTGAGAACCTTTTCCGTTCTGGTCATCCTCAGGAGCATCTGGGACTCTCTTCTGTTTCCATGTCTCACTCAGCGTCTGGGAACAAAAACATCTTTGTATCTTTGGTGTTGTCAGCGCTGCCATAGGGCAGAGAGTTCAAACCAAAGAGAGCGCAGAAGGAAACCAAGCAGAGATCCTCATGTTTTCAATCTAAATGTTATAGTTCTAGGAACGAACAGTGTTTCACATTTACGATCTGCTTAGAAGAAAATAAATACATTTATAAAAACATTTTTTCTGTGTTTACAATCAAAATAAATCCTGTCTGATAATTCAGTGGTTAGCTTTACTGCTAAAACACCTTTGTGTTTTTTTTGTTTTGTTTTTTAATCAAAGTTATGAATCTGTTAGAGCTAATGTTTAGATTTTTAACTCGCTGCAGGCACGGCACAAAGTTTAGCTGCAGATCAGGAAGAACGCATCACTGAAACTTGTCCCCATTCAAGAGGATTTCATCATAATCTAAACCTGGTCTGGAGCCTAGGCCCAGAGGGGGAGGGGGGGGACACACCTGCAGTGTGAAGCTGATGTCTGACAGCAGCCAGGAATGTTAAGTCCTTGTTGGAGAGACACTGAGTGATGAAATCCACTCCAACCAAAGCTGCTGGGTGAAAGATGAGCGTTAGGCTGACTTGGAATGAAAGAGGCAGCATTAAGGCGGCGTACCAGGGGTCAGAGGTCAGCAGCATGTCAGGGTCAGGACTGGACAAACCAAACAAACTGGACTATTCCAGTTTCTCCTGTAACCAGTCGGGAGGAAAAGACAAAGAATTCAGCATAAAAGCCTTCATTTGGATCATTATTAAGAGGAAAGAGAGACTAAATGACATTAATAGAGCATTACTTATAAAAATACATGTACCATGGAATGTATGGGTAAACAATCAAATCTACCATTCATTTTTTAGATAAATCATTGAATAATAAAACGCTTTATCGCATCTTTGTTGTTTCTATTTACAACACGTTCACTGAAAAAACATTATGCAGCCGCTTTCTGCTTTACTTAATCATTTTTAGTTACTTTGACGCAATTGTTTAATGTCTTACCCTGCTAACATGAAACAATTGTGTTAAAGTAAATAAATATTAAAACATGCCGTTGATACTTTGGTAGATTAAATCCAACTGATGCTGTGAGAACGTTTGACTGCCCTGACGTCACAGCTGGGGATCGCTACAGGCGCCCAGCTGTGACGTCAGTGGTCGCTGGTCTATATCGCTCTAAAAATGCTCCAAGTAATAAAAATCTCCATTTTTATTACTTGGAGCATTTTTAGAGCGATATAGACCAGCGACATAGAGAAAAGAAAGGATAATCTACCCTCACACACAATAAAACTCCTTTTAATTTGACCTTTAAGCTCTGAATATTGTTTCTGCTGCAAAGTGCGGCTGAGCTGTGAAGCTCCAAACAGGTCACTGCGTGAGGACGTTTTCTGCATCTATTTATGTTAACATTTCCAATGCTTTGCTACCAACTCTGCTGATGAGTGATTGATAAATAAACAGAGTCTAGCTTAGCTGATCTGGAGCCAGAGTTTGGAGCGCTGCCTTCAGCCCGTCTGTTCGTACCATTCAGGTTTCACCCATCTGTTTTCAAGCCTGTTTTTGTGCTCTGCAGCGTATATTTAGTCGTCTGAAGGCAGAACCGATGCAGAAGAAGGGCAACCCTGTCATTTCGTGTCGGGCTCCCAGGTTTATGACTATATAATTCAGTTAGTGGTTTCGATTTCCAGAGAGAAGAAGAGTCTGGTTGAGTGAAAACAATCTGGATTTACTGAATTTGAAATTCTCCTGCGTTCACTCTAATGTGTAGGTCAAACTCAAAACAACAACAAACAAGAGACGGAAAGCTACTAAAGCTTCTACAGCTTCTAAAGCATCGTCTACTCCAGTTTTAGAAACTTCATTATTCATAGGAGGAAAAAAACGTCCCTGTGTTCCTGTTAGGAATTTGAATTTCTAACGTGCAGAACTGCAGGCAGCAGAAGAACTTAACACATGAAAGACGCAAGGAAGGAAGCAAGGAAGGAAGGAAGGAAGGATGAATCAGATCTGAAGTGGAAGAGCCTCTGCTCTGGATTGGTTGTCATTCTACTGGAGCACTAGAACTGGAATAACCTCAGAAAGCTCCAAAATCCTCTTCTTCAGTCCCAGCTGAATTCTCCTGATTGTCACATAAACTGTTAGGTTTATTCAATGATGATTATAAAAATGAATGTGTGTTTATGAAACATTTGTGCGAGGGGATGCTCCACTCCTGTGTCATGATTCAGTCAGGAGACCATCCTGCCTTGTCATTCTAAAGGAGCATCCTGTCTTTATGACCTGATCAATTGTTCTGTCAGAACAATACTCTGTTTGTAACCATGCATCATGTTCTGTTAATAAAACGCTCTGCGGAGGAGGTCCAGGGGGAGACGGTGTGTTTGAGTCTGGGGTTCAACTGTCTCTCCTTTCTGCAGAAACTGTATCCATTACTGTGTATTTCAGTTCTTTTGCAAAAACCTTTTATGAACCCAACATAAACAGGCTGAATGCTTCTGGAAAAAGGTTTGGCTGCTGCTCTGGAAAAAAATAAGCTATGTTTGGAGGAGTCAGTGAGGATTTAAAACATAAGAACACTGTACCAGCTGCCAGGTACGGCGGTGGCAGTATCATGCCGTAGCTCTGTGTAAGAACTACCTCCATGTTCTTAGATCAGAGCTGGATATTCCTGCAGACCTCAGACACACATGCAGGTTTAGATCAACCAAACTGAGTCATCAAACATCCAAAAGCTTGTAAATGAAGTAGGATGTTGTCAGTTTGATAGCTGAAGCTGTGCCAAATTACAGCAGCTGTCATTGATCAAAGGGACGGTAGCTAAACAGGAAGTCACACCTCAGATCACACCAAACATGCTTGAGTTTAGCTGATTTACAACCAGAGGCTAACTCTGAGCTTTAGACTTGATGCAGCGCAGGTTCAAGTCCAGACCTGTGCTCCTCTGAGAGCACGGAGTGAGCGGCGGTGATCCTGATCTCCTGTCAGACCCCCACCACCTCCGTCATCCTGCAGCCCAAAGAGACGGGGAACAATGACTCCTTTCAGCGCTCCGGTTCAAAGTCAGAGAGAAACCACAAAGTGCAGGAGAGCCCGTGCTCTAGGATGGCGGGAGGAAGGAGAGGGAGAGGGAGACGGGGAGGCCTGAAGTCGTTTCACCAACTGTGGCTTTGAGGATGAGGTCAACAAGTGCAAAAAACAAGTGCAAAAAACAGCTGAAGCTGGAAAGTCTGAGAGCTTGGAGCTGTTTCTTTAAACTTTAATAGAAACGGACAAGGCTCCGCTTTAAACACAATATTTAGATTAATAAGAGTTAAACAGACTTAAATTAAAATATTAGAAGAATCCAGAGATTCGCTTTGGTCTTTTCCAACGGCTCTAATTCAAAACTTTCTTTAAAGTTTTTTTTAGGACTTTTAGGCTCATTTAGTTCATCAGCAGGGAGGGAAATGGGCTGTTTTTAAAGCCTTTCAGTTATTTTTTCAATCCAGATGACACATTTAAAGCTTTTTAAGAAGTCTTTCTCTTTAAATCCTTCAATCTGTTACCCTGAATCCATCATATTTAATGATCTTTTTCTTGAATTTCCAGCTAATGTATTTGAGTTTACACCAGCATTAATGGAAGCCCATTGAGGCAGCAGAACCAAAGACTCGATTGTTGTTTCAGTCAAAGCGTCTGAGCTTAGGACCAGGCAGGTTGTTTTGATCAGTCGGCAGCACCTAAATGAATCTGGAGCGCAGCGGCAGCGAGCGCTGCAGGGCCTCCTCTTCATCAGAGAGCCTTAGAAGAAGAGGAGGGTTGGGTTTCTTCTGTTTTATGACAGGTCTGGGAGTCGGCAGCACTCAGCTGTTTCTGGTTAGATGTCAACGCTGGAGGAGGCCTGCATGAAGTGGGTTTCATCTCCATCAGAAAGAGAACCGGAGCTTTCCTTCACGCACCTGTCCTGCTTTTGCTTTTCTCCTTTTTGTATTTTATCTTCCCCTACTCTCCTTCTGTTTGACCGTTTTCTATGAATTACTCACACCTCTCCTCCCTCCTCTTTATCAGACTCTATTCTTTTTTGTGGGCCCTAAAATAGCTCAGTGTTTGTGTAATAACAGAACCACGAAACCAAATGGCCTCCAGCTATGACTGTGTCGGCGCTGCGTTCTGAGCATGCCCAGACCGAAGCCGCTGTGAGGCAACGGTGAAACCCGAACACAAAGAGAAAACAACACATCGTCGCTCTGGCACACCACATCCAGCTGCTTCTTGTTTGTTTGCATCTTCAGATTATTTTTCAGTCTTTCTTACGATCCGTTCGGTCGTGTGAGGTTTCTGTTTGAAATGAGACCCGCTTTGTTTTCTGGAAGTTTCTCGTGTCATCTGATTATTTGTCATCGGCCGTTCCTTTGCTCTGAGCTCATTTTTTGTGACAGTTTACCAAGCAACTCACAGGGTTTTGTTTCCTGTGCTTCACCAGTAATCAGTCAGACAGTGAAAGTGAGTTTGGATGACAAACATGGATTCCTGTTACTTCATACTATTTAAAATAAGAGTTTTGTTTATTTCTGATAAGATTTGCATAAAATAATTTAGTAGTTTAGTGTCTGAAGGCCTGATGTCTTGGGTAGATATCTAAAGGCCAATTTATGCTTCTGATGCATAGCCTCTGCAACCGTCAAATCTGTCTCTGTGTGTGACCACGCCCCCCGTGCAGAGGTTCTGCAACCATCGTCTTGCACCTGAAAAAAATCCTGACTATGCTTTGGATGGTCAGAAACCTGCACAGACCTCAAGCAAAGTGCGCAGACAAAAAGCAGCTGTGATTGGTCCTTGGTATGCCTTTCCGGCCGTCTGTGTGGTCGTCCTTCTCGATTCGGTGTTGGGGCCATTTTTAAAAACCTAGAAACAACTACAATGGACAACTACAGCGAAAGGTTCATCCAGGATGTTCGCTCCATTAACAGAACCTGTTCCTCTTCTATGTCTAGCAACTCTAGATCCAGCTCCGTAAGCGTGATATCTTGCAGATGCGCCATTGTTGTTTCGGAAGATAAACACTCCTGCCGGCGCCGCCAAAGTTCTCGTGACCATCCGCCGAAGTTCTCGTATAGGCTCCCCCTTGCTCTTTGGCGTGAAACTGCTGTGCGTCACTAGAAATTCCAGACCGAGGGTGCAGAAGCATACCAGCAAAACTGGTTCCAGTCCAAACCCAAGCGACATTTGATTTGTGCGGTTGCAAAGTATAATCTGCGCTTTAGGCTGAGGACATGATTGGTACTCAGTAGGGCTGGGCAATTAATTGCATTTGCAATATAATTGCAATTTAACAAAATACAACTTTAAAATTCCAGAGGCACTGATTTTAATCACACTATATTTTAACCATGAGAAAGATGCCAAATTTCTAAAATGGTGGTATCGGTATCAATGAGTATCAAGAAAAAGGCCACCGCTACCATTTTGAGAGCCAAAAGTTTATTCAACTATTGTCACCCATTCCAGGTAGGCAATAAAAAGTTCTACTGGATTAACTTTGATTAGTCTTTTTCCTTCTACACAATGGTAGGCAGCAGCTTGACAAAGCCATGATGGCAATTATTTTACATCCAAGCAGTAGGCAGTTCTTCATATATGCACACACACACACATCAATTTCAAACAGATGGTATCGGTATCGGCCCATACTGCACAGCCAGGTATCGGGGCCAAAAAATGGCATCGGAGCAACACTAGTTAGCTCAAATCAAAATCAAAATCGCAATTTTGGTTAAAGATAATCGCAATTTCAGTTGTTAGAAAATTCTTTCAGCCCTACTACTCATGAGCCATACAAGAGCCATTGAATGGGATGGTTAAATTGTGGTGTATGGGAATGAAGCATGAGTGAAACTTACGCCAGCGGGGGGAATTTCTTTGGATTTCTCTAAATGTCAGAGTATAGATCCGAACACACAGCCCAGAGGAACTCCACTTTTAATAAGGGCTACAGGAAAGTGAAAACAACTACTATGTTATGATGCATTTAGCAAAAAACACAAATTAGGTTTCAGGTGATACAATTAGCTTGTGGTTTCTTAGAATATTTTGTTTTATTCTCTCTCTGCTGTAAGTAAAACATCAAATGTTTTGAAATTGACACTTCTGAAAGTAAATAATCCAGAAGAACTTGATTAATATAGACGTTCTATCTTTGTAAATGAAATTTAAGTTATTGAAATAAGCCCATATTATTTCATCTTTATATCCTGAACTTCAAGTTTCTGTTGTCAACTTCATAATTGCTCTATTGTTTAATTTCAAATCATAATTTTCAGTCACTATATCTGGAAAATAATTTATTTTCTTTTGCATGAATTACTCAAATAAATTAAAAAACCCATCCAAATGTAAATCGTTTTGACGTTGCATAAAGTGACAGTCGTAACTGTTCATCAGCAGCCCTAGTTAAAGCTGTGAAATCTCTGGAAATCTCCCTGATTCTGTTGCATCTGAGTCAATCAGTCTTGCGTAAATCAACACATAAAACAAGCCTGTACTCAGCAGCGGCGGTATAATGCTGCTGCTGCAGGCGGAAGGCCTGAAGGGAAAGAGCGTCCAATCGATTGTTGCTTTTGAGTCTTGGCATAAATTGAGTTTAATGGCGTGCAGAGCGTGTCATGGGAGCAGTAAAACATTTCAGAGGAAACTCCCTGAGAGTGGAGGCAGAGCAGAGGAGGATGGGATTAAAGAAAAAGGGTTTTTACATGAACGATGCATGTTGTCACTCCAAAGGAAGTCGGAGTGCTTGAATCCGTCATGATTAGGTTAGGGAGAAATTTATGGTTCTGACTTGTTTGGTTGTGAGAGCCGGTGTTTGTGGGTGGTCGTCCGCCGTTCGTCATGTATGAAAGACGGCGTTGGGCTCTGGGAATGTGCAGCTCCATTAAGCAGAGTAAATGAAACATGCTGCCGTGTAAATCATCCTAAGGAGTGTCACAGATTCTGTCCTCCTTACAGGCGGATTTATGTCCCTAATGGGTCTCTGTCTTGGTTCCTGTGGCTGCTTTGGTATTTTCCTTTGTTTCAGAAGTGTAAAATGAATCCCTCTCTAAAGTTCTGTTGTTTTTTTGTTTTTTTTAGATCAGAAAGTTTTGTAAGCGCTCAGGTTTCACAAATGCGGATTCTTTGGTATGAAATTTGAAAGTTGGCTTCTGCAGCAGGAAACTCCCCGTTACACTGGAAGGAGATTTACTGAGGGATTCTGGTACATTTCCCTCCTCTGTTCTTTTGGACCATCTGGTTCTGTTGTTCCTGTCTTTGTAGAAGGCGAATATTACATTGGCTTGGATTACTGGAGCCCTGTGCTCTTTCTGCGCAGTCTACCCCATCAGCAGGAAAGATTGGGGAAATGATTTTAGTTTTCTGTCCTCATCCAGTAATTTAACCGTCCATAGATGCAGCCCAGCTTGGTTTACAGGCTGGAAGCAGAGGGAAATCCAGACTTCTCCTTCCAAGTGATTTAATCACTGTATTTAAAGAGAAAAGATTCATTTGGTCTAACTCAAACAAGAAGTATCAAGGTTGATTTATAGAGTTCGACAGAACAACTATCTGGAGATTTGTGCCAATGCTGACTTTGGAACGACTTCTCACTGCAGGTCATGTGTAGATACCAGATCTGCTCGGGGCCCTGCCCCTGCTGATGACATCATAATACGGCAAAACCACTGGGTCAAACTATTGCTCTTTTTCTTGCCCTCTTCAGGAGTCTCAACTTATTATTAGTGTTGCACCGATACCAGTATTGGACAGTGCCCTGATCCAGCACTAAAATGGTGGTATTGGTATTGGCGAGTACCAACAAATAGGGCATCGATACCATTTTGAAAGCCATAAGTTTATTCAACTATTGTCACCCATTCCAGGTAGGCAATACAAAGTTCTACTGGGTTTCACTTTGTATTAGTCTTTTTCCTGCTTCATAAAGGTAGGCAGCAGCTTGACAAAGCCATGATGGCAATTATTTTACATCCAAGCAGTATGTGGTTCTTCATATATACAAACACACACATCAATTTCAAACAGATGGTATCGTTATTGGTCGATACTGCGAAGCCAGGTATCGGGGCCAAAAAATGCCATCGGCGCAACCCTAGTCATTATTACCTATATTTGCTATGATTCTATGTTTCTTTGGTCATTTTAAAATAGCCGAAAGTAGAAAACAATCACTCTTGAAGGAAAATACAGCAGTCTAGGACAGACTGAGTTCTGCTATTTAACAAAGAGACACAAAAGGTCTCATTGCTTCTTCTTATTCTTTTAACTTGTCATGATGTTACAAAGTTCTGACCCAGAAATGCAGAAAACCGAACAGAGAATCCAGGTAAAAGGTTTAACGGCTGAACACTGCTCAACCGGAACTGTAAAGTGAGGGGAAGACACAGCGGTTAGTTCAGGCTCAGTGGGGAATTTGACTCGTGAAACTTGGAAAAGAGGTTTTGGTTGCCGACTCACGTTTCCAGTGAACTTGTTGTGTTCTTGACTCCTGTCTGTGTGCCGTGGTTCCAGTGTTTGTCTGATTCGGTGGAGGGCGGAACAGGTTTTACCCAGAATGCGGTTGATAGTTGGAGAACGGGGAAACTGACTACTACTCAGATTTCCTGCGGTACTTGAACAGGTTGTAGTGGAGAATAATCCCTTTCGCAGTTCGAAGCTCAAATATTCTTGTGGGGAAAGTGGATCCAAACCTCCTGTTTGAACCCCACCTCAGTTTGTAGCCTAGTTGATCCTTCCAGGGAGAGAAGGTCAGAGAAATCCAGTTGCAGGATGACTTCCTTCCAAGAGGCAAAGACAAAAACAAAGTTAAACTCAGGTTGACAAAAACTCAGCTAAACTCAGCCTGGCTAGAGTACTCTAAACTGGCAAACACTCAGGCGTCGAGGTAGTGGCAGTCAGCAGCTTAAGAACACTTCGTTTAACGAGGAAACCATCAGCAGGTGTGTGAGGAGGCGGACCAGAACCAGGCGCCTCCTAGTGGATGAAGGGAGACAAACACAGAAAACACAAACACAAAGACAGGAGTCCTGATATAACTAAGATCTGAGGCAGAGGAAGACAATTGGAAAATCATTTTTAAAAAATGACTTTCGTGGAGATTTTAGAAAAAGAAAACGAGTTATTCTTGTTGATGGGACGAAGTTAAAAGAAGTGTAGCTTAATATGGGTAACTTTCCAAGCTAAAAGACCTGTTAGCTACTGAGCACAGCTGGCAACAACCCTGCCTAGCTCTCCCCCTTTATACCACGGTCTTGCGGTTACTTTGTTCACCATAAGCATAGTTTTTAAGCTTTGTTATTTATCAGGTAAAACTTCATTTGTGATTAGAAATGCAGACGCTCTTGACTCGGGACACGGATGCTGCATTATGTTATCATGATTGTCCGGGCAACCACATTGTTTTAAAGACATCAGGGCTACAGATGGCCGACCAGATCAGACCAACCGATCAGATCTGGTACCGGATCCTACGGATCAAATGATCTTCTACCTCTTATTTGTCCCTTTTAAGGCCAAGCTGCTGAGTCATGTAAAAACCAGAACACGCAGAGCTGAATCACTGTTTGCCATCGGGATTCCCCGCCTTTCTCGGCAGCATGGGTTTGGCATTAGCTCCAGTCTTTTCACTTAAGAAACAGACAGGAAAACACAGGCCAGAGATTAACCTTCAAGCAGAGTCGCTGCGTGAAACTAGAAATATTTTTCTAACTTTTCTCTAACAATGAGAAGCAGACATGTATTGTTTCCTGGGTTCACCTGCTCTGCATTGGGCATTAGGTCATTTTATTGAAACTCTGAAAGCAGAGGAACCACGTTAGATGTTTCTGTCCAATTTTCCTCAATTTTTAACGAACTATTTAAATGTAAAAATAATGGGGACGCAAATAAGACGTGTTTCCATCCATTAGAGCGACTTAAACAACCGACCACCGTACGGTGGGGGGCAGACTCGGACTGAAGAGTCAAACGTGTGATCTCAGATGTGAAACACAATACGAATACACATTGTGGATTAACCGATTTGAAGCATCACACGACAGCCATCACCAAGACGTCTTTAATGTGGTTTTACTGGCGTTGGTTGTTAACACGGATGTGACATTGCCTGCTGCTGCGTAAAGTCCCCACTTGCTCAAAGCCAACCAGACACCCACTCACACATACATTGGTTGTAAAAACACCAACATAAAACAATGCAATATAGAGGCAGAAAAGCAGATAGGCAAGGCACATTTATTAGTATAGCACAATTCACTACAAAGACAATGCAAAGTGCTTTACATGATTAAAATACAGGAAATAAAACAGAATCAAAGCAAGTAGGAAAAAAGTATATAAATAAAAAAATAAAGTAAAAAATGCAGAAACAAAAAAGCATATTAAAAACAGCTGGACTAAAGAAAATAAAAAAGTTGAACTAATGATGTTTCAGTTGATCGAATAGGATAGATCAACTTTCCTGGAGCTGTTTTAGCTTTGAATGATGAAGCTACAGCAAAGTGTGGCTGAGTTATGGAGCTGAGCTTCTGGGTCATTTGGAACCCGTCTAACGTGGTGAAAACCTGACATTCCTTTGGAGTTTTAAAGCTTCGGTGTGATCCATTTCCTGCTTCACAGTTGGAGCATGTCAAATATAATCTCTGTACGGATGTTCTGGTTTTCTAGGACCGGTCCGTGTTGCTTTTTAAAGCAGTTATAATCTGTGGCTTTCCATCCAGAAACTTCCAAATTACACATTTCAGTCTTTCAGGGACGGTTTCCATCGGCGGCGATCTGCCTCTCGATCGATCGGGTGTCTCCGTCCACCACTTCACACGGAGCCGTTCTTCCCCCCAGGCGTCCCCTAACCCTGTGCTTTCAGATCACAGTCCAGAGGGTAATTTTGTGGCTCCGCCTGTTATCCTCGTTTGGCCTCTAGCGAGGACGAGGGTTGGATTTCAAAGCCAGAGTACTTTCTGCAGAGAGCTTCCCTTCTTTTCTAATGCCATTGTTTTCTCTCGTTTGTGTCAAACGAAATTGAATGATCAGAATTATGAGTGAACAGGCGGCTGGTGGTCGATCTAAGCCGGTCAGCCCATCTGCTTCATGTCAGAGGATATTCTAAGGTGCTCTCAGTGGCTGTTATTGAGTGGCTCTGTCAAAGTGATAAGAAGAGGAAGAGATGGAGGAAACGTCACGCTGCTCCACCCTGATACAAACACAGACAGATAAATGCTCTTCCTGTTTCAGAGTCGGTGCTTCATCGTGTGAAAGTTCCGGTGATTAAATGTCAGAAATGTTCGGTTTTTCTCATCCTTTTTTTTTGTTATTCTTCTCCTGCAGCCGCCGTGAAAGCCAGCCCGAACGGATCGAGCTGGACCGGCGACAGGGACCTGATGTTCGGAGGAAACAACCCCAGCGCTCAGACTAACTCGCACTCCACCTCCTTCTCCACCGTGGCGACCTCCATCGATGGAGTCAGCTTCTCCGAGGGAGACCTGCTGCTTCAGGTTTGGTTTTGATTCAGAGGAACGGAACCGATTGGAGAAGAACGGAAGCATCAAGGCTCTGTCTTCTCTCTGCAGGCGCTGAACGGCTTCGTGCTGGTGGTGACGGCCGAAGGTTACGTCTTCTACGCGTCCCCAACCATCCAGGACTTCCTTGGCTTCCATCAGGTAAAAAAATAAACGATAAACAGACCTCACCCATTTAATTAATGAGAAGAAGTCGGATGTGTCACCATTCCCATGATCTCCTCCCTGGGAGGCCCTGAGGGATACTTTCCAAATCGTGTTTGGTTAGATTACGCACACTTTGTTTCAGCCCAGAGAGATCATCTATTGTCTTTTTTTATTGTTTGCATAAAGTAGAAGCAAAATAAAGCAAAACTGTCCACAATAAGCACAGAAGTTGGCATAAAACCATCAAAAGGTGCAGATTTCATTAGCATCCCTTCAGCTCAGCGCACAGGGTCTCTGCCTGACTTACCACTGAAAGGACATTATGTGAGATTTGGACGCATTTTTAGGTAATCTTTCCGCCCACATAAAGCTTACAGCAGACGTCACCAGATTTGGTCGAGGTTTTCTGCTTTGAGGCTCTAAGAAACCTCCTTGATCTTTAACTAGGCTGAAGCCAAGTACCGACTCACACACTGCTGTGTTTCTCTGTGGTTTCTGTTCCTCACGTCTCGGGTTTGAATGATCGAAACTACGTCTGACTTTAAAGTCATTTCTGTTCACGTCCAGAGTTAGTTTTCTCTCCTCTTTCTTCAAAGATTAGATAAGAGGAGTCTGTAAAATCCCTTTAGAGTTTGTCACCTGTGTGACACCTGCGTGGACTTCATGGCGAATCTCTGTAGGTCATGGATTAGTGGACTGCGGTCCGGACCCACCTGCTGGCTAATCCGGCCCCAACCTGATTTAAAACATTTATAAATTACCATATGTTGTCTGATGACAGTGTCTAATTTCACTTGCGTGGCTTCTCCTGTTAATACGGTAAAGCCCTCCGGAGCGTCCAGCTCCAGGCTGCACGTGATCCAAATGAGCCAATGAGCTGTCAGTCTGGGTTGCTGCTGCTGCTACTTTTAGACACAGCAGGCAAACCTGTGGCAAGCCGGGTGATGGGAAAGAAGGAGAAGATGAGAAAAAGTGCAGAGAAACTGCTGGAAGAACTGCGGTGAAATAGAGGAAAAAAGTGAAATGGCACAAAGACGACCCTGCACATTTAGAGGATGTTTGGCTCAACCTGCTGCTGTGAAGCAGGATTCTCCACCATGAACAGAATCAGAAATAAATCTGGATCCAGGCACAAAATGAGCTCCTTGATATGTGCTTTAGAATGGCTTAGTCTTCATTAAACCCAGGTTTAAAGCCTTACAGGGCAGCCTAAAGCCCATTGCCCACATTAAGACAGAAAAAAAAAAGAAAATAACAAAAGGTCAGTTCAGGTGTTTTATAAAATATGTGAATCAGGAAATTGTCTATATACCAAACTGAACTATTGTTCTCTACTTCAAAAAACACTTTAGATTTTAAATGGAAAAATGTTCTATTTTTTCCATATTTCTATATTTAAAAATTCAAAGTATAACATTGATGGATAAAAAGTGACAGATTATAAGTAAAAATGTCCCTGGACCTTTACTGGTTGATGATTATCTGCTCTATAGGAAACAAAATCATAATTTATACAGTGTGTGGTTTTGACCTTGTGGTTGATGTTGGGTTTTAAACTAAATATCGGAAATCAGCTGAAGCACCGGTATGACTCACTGATCTAAAAGTCACTGCTTCTGTGACCAGCGGGTCACATGGAGCCGACTGATGCAGGAGTCTGCTACAGGAGAGATGCTGAAGTAAACATGTAGGTGGTATGGATGTTTTTCAGTGTTTCTGAAACAAAGAAAAACAAGATGTTATTTGCCATGGCTGCAGCCAGTATGTTTGAATCATTAAATATGTGCATACTAGTGGCATTCCCCAAGGCTCCATCTAAGGGCCTCTTCTTTTCAATATGTACATCCTCCCCTTGCTTACAGTAGAATAAACATATGTTACTATTACTATGCAGACGACTCACTGCTCTATATTAAAATATCATGATGTGTCTATGAACCCATTCCAGCTCTGCATAAGGAACATCTTCTTCCGCTGAATCCAAATAAAACAAAAGTATTTCTGGACCAAACAAGGAGCGTTCAAATGTTAGCATACAGCTCTATTTAAACCAGCTAGGAAGCAGCAATCGGGCTCTAAAGAGCTGAACCTTCAGAGACTCACAAAGTCAGGAGCAAATTTAGCCTGAAGAACGTTTCCAGGATTCAAGGACTGGAGTGTCAGCTGGACCTTGAAAAATGAATTCATGAATTCATTTTTCTGAAAAGTGGATCAGAAAGATGCAGCTGATCCAGAATGCTGTTGCCAGCGTCCTTACTAAAACTAAGAAAGTAGAGCACACGAGATTCGCTCAAAGAATAGAATTTAATATACTTCTTTTCATCTATAAATCACTGGCTTCTTTCCTAAATGTATACATGTCAGCATATCAACCACCTTTGATTGTTTAAAGTGAAACATGGTTAGCTTCAGTTTGTTGTCCATCTTTTCTTTCCTTCATCTTCCTGCTGCCGTGTTCCTCTGTTTTCATCATATAAAGCCCTTTGATTTGACTCGCTCCTTAAACGTGTTACACAAATGAACCGCCTTGCCTTGAATCACGTATGAGTGCGTGAGAACTCAACATCTCTGTCGGCTCTGAACTCTTGACTCACTAATACATCCGTTTGAACCAGGGTTAAATGTGTCTGTAAGCTGGGGGGTGGGGGGAGCGTTTCCCGGGAGGGGGACACACACTCGCAGCACAACACGGAGTTTTCTGGCTGCTCGCTGATGCAGGAAGTCTGCAGCAGCGGCTGAAGCGGAGCAGCTGCTGCGGTGATTAGTCTCTGGCATTTTATAGAGCCGGTCTGAGGTCTGCTGAGGAGAAACGCTGCGAGGGAGAGGAGAGGAAAACGCTGGTCTTTCAACGCCAGGGGGCGCCACAGAAACCTTTGGAGAGGAATAGAAATATACATGTGACTTTCAACAAGTTTTTTTAAAAATTAGAGAAAGAAATGAGAGGAATTCTGTGGTTTCGTTTCAGTCGGACGTGGTCCATCAGAGCGTGTTTGAGTTGATCCACGCAGACGACCGCGCTCTATTCAGACGCCAGCTTCACTTCTCCTTCAACCCCAATGTGGACGGTGCGGAGAATCCCAGTAAGTCTGTGGACTCTGAGCTGCAAACCTCCTCTTGTTTTCTTTGGGACTTTGAATTTCTTCACATTACTTTTTGTTTGAAGCTTTTCTACTCTTGTGTTTTTGTTTCATTTTTGCATCTGTTTTGTGTTTATTTTAAATGCTGTGGGGTTTTTTTTGTTTTTCTGTTTTCTCTCTGCACATCTAACCAGACTTGTTTTTTTTTTTCTTGCTGGCTTGGTTTTTAATTTGCTTGTTTTCTGTGTTTAATGTTTATAATCATGTTGATAGTTTAATCTGCATGTCGTATGTCAGTTTTATTTGTATTTGTTTAGTTCATGCGTTGCAGACGGCTGCTTCTCCATTTGTGTTTCTTTCCCTTTTTATTTTGAACTCTACTTATTATGCAGCAGCTGATTTCTATTGATTCCATTTAATCTTTATCAGCTTGTTTCCAACAGTCAAGATTTCCTAAGGACTAAGCAGTCGATCTAGTGTTTGTTTGGATCATCCTGACTCTGATGTTTCCTCTAGATGAGCAGAACAGCGCTGAGATCAGCACCAACGTGGTGGCCTACGATCTGCAGACCATCCCTCCTGAAAACTCTTCTTTCCTGGAGAGAAACTTTTGCTGCCGTTTCCGCTGCCTCCTCGATAACTCCTCTGGATTCCTGGTAACTCAAACGCTTTCCTCCCCTTTTTTTTGTTGGATCAACAGCAGAAAACGTCGGTCAGTCTGAGCTCTTTCTGTTCATCTTCAGGCCCTGAACTTCCGCGGCCGCCTGAAGTTCCTCCACGGTCAGAACCGGGTGTCGGAGAACGGCGCGCTGGTCCCCCCACAGCTGGCTCTGTTCGCCATCGCCACTCCGCTGCAGCAGCCGTCCATCCTGGAGATCCGCACCAAGACGCTGATCTTCCAGACCAAACACAAGCTGGACTTCACGCCTATTGGCATCGACGGCAGGTACGAGTATCTGCTGGGGGAACGCTTCGGAGCAAATGAGCAAAATCTGCTTCTGATTGTGTTTGTAGAAAACATCTGAAGTTGATCTGAGGTGCGTTTGTGTCCACAGAGGAAAGATCGTTCTGGGTTACAACGAGGTGGAGATCAGCATGAAAGGGTCCGGCTACAACTTCATCCACGCCGCTGACATGATGTACTGCGCCGACAAGCACTTGAGAAGTACCTCTCTCTCTTCTTACCTACCTATTATTTGCATATCGTCCCTTCCTCATCCAGTAAGCAGATCCTCTGTTAGTCAACTGTCCTCAAAGGAAAGTTAATTTAAAGTCCAGATGTTCCTCTGCAGGGGACAATATCCTGGAAACCTTTTTGTATCGTCACTGATAAATCATAATTAAAATGTTTACAATCAATCTGAGATATATGTACTGATAAATATATATAGAAGGTTATTTTTTATTGAATGGTTTTTAACGCTAAAAGGGTAAAAGCGAGCTTTTAGGATGTATTATTAGAATAAAAAATAGATGTGATGATCTAGACTTCATTCAGATGTCCTCAGATATGTCAATCGTATTTTAGAGGACTTTTAACCAGATGAAACCAGATGTTTGCATGTTTTCTAAGCCATAACAAGGCTTTTGTTGGGGGACTCTATAAAGCCTGGAACTCAAATGGTTGAATTGAGAAATCTTTCCTGATGGGAAGCAAAACATCTTCAGACTTGGAAAACAAAATCCAGTGGTTTGTTTTTAATGTTATTTTTGGAACTAGACATAAAGAACAATAATATCTAATGATATAAATAAAACTATTGGATCTATTATGATGAATAGAATGGAAAAGAATAGAATGGAATAGAATGGAATAGAATAGAATAGAATAGAATGGAATAGAATGGAAAACAATAGAATGGAATAGAATAGAATGGAATAGAATGGAAAAGTATGGAATAGAATAGAATGGAATAGAATGGAAAAGAATAGAATAGAATGGAAAAGAATAGAATAGAATAGAATGGAATAGAATGGAAAAGAATAGAATAGAATGGAATAGAATGGAAAAGAATAGAATATAATAGAATGGAATAGAATGGAAAAGAATAGAATAGAATAGAATGGAAAAGAATAGAATAGAATGGAATGGAAAAGAATAGAATAGAATAGAATGGAATGGAAAAGAATAGAATAGAATGGAATGGAATAGAATAGAATGGAAAAGAATAGAATAGAATAGAATGGAAAAAAGTAGAATAGAATGGAATGGCATAAATTAGAATGGAATAGAATGGAAAAGAATAGAATGGAAAAGAATAGAATTGAATGGAAAAGAATAGAATAGAATGGAATGGAAAAGAATAGAATAGAATGGAATGGAATAGAATAGAATAGAATGGAAAAGAATAGAATAGAATGAAATGGAATAAATTAGAATGGAATAGAATGGAAAACAATATAATTGGATAGAATGGAAAAGAATAGAAAAGAATGGAATAGAATAGAAGGGAATTAAATAGAACAGAATAGATTGATCTTTCCTGAAAATTTAGGTGCATCAAAGCAAGTTTATAAATGGCAGCAAACAGGAAAACAGTCAGAAAATCTAGAATTAAAAACAAGAAGCAAAAACCAGAATACTGTTCAATAATGGAGAGTCTCACATCTTTTTTTTTTTGCCAAAGTGGTGTAATTGGATGAAATTAAATTTGCAGCTTAGTCAGGTAATTTAAATCCACAAGACTTTCATCGCTCTCCGTACCTGAGAGAAAGAAGGAGGATGGTTGGTGGAAACCAGTGCAAACAGCAGCACTGGTTGTAGCGGCTGGGAGGAGGGATCTGCGATGGCGCTTCTTTGTGCGCTTCTCTATAAAAACAGAGAAATATGGAGGTGGTGACGGTTCTTTGGAGCTGAAAGATGAATCTTCCTTGTCTTCCCCAGTGCTGAGAACTGGAGAAACTGGTTTCTGCTTCTTCAGACTGCTGGCCAAAGATCGGCGGTGGGTGTGGGTCCAGTCCAACGCCCGGCTGGTCTATAAGGATGGGAGACCAGAATTCATCGTGGCCCGACAGAGAGCTTTGACGTGAGTCTGTCTGGTTGGGCTGATGGCGCTCTGAACCAATGACCAGCTGCTTAGAACCAACTCTGTTTGCTCTGCAGGAATGTGGAAGGAGAGCAGCAGCTCCGCCTCCGCCAGCTACAGATGCCGTTTAACTTTGCTACCGGAGAGGCTCAGCTCTACGATCTGCCTCTCAGCCTCGAGGTTTCAGACCTCTGCTCCGCTCCCAAGCAGCGGAAACTTGATGATGAATCCAGTAACTCTCACTCCTTACTGGGCTGCCTGATAAACCAGGATCATTCTATTTACTGCCAGCATGAAAAACCCAACAACATCAACCAGCTGAGCGACGTGGCCTTCCAGGACACCCACGCCACGGTGAGCGTTCCCAGAGAGGTCAAACCCAAGCCTCCTGTGGAGGATCCGCTGTTGAAGTTAGACCCCACCGTTCAGGACATGGTGGAGACCCTGGAGCAGATCTTTGGGGATGCTGACATCATTCAGGCGGTGGACGTGGGGCCGGAGGAGCTGCAGAGCTGGGAGAACTCTCTGATCAACTTCACCACCAACAACGAGGTGTTCAAAGAGGACCTGAATGACATCCTGCGCAGCGACATCCTCTCCTACGTGGCAGAGCAGCTCCAGAAGGAGGGGGGGTTGATGTTTCCAGGTCAGCTGGACAAACCCTCTGCTGCCGAGCTCCAGAACCCCGACCTCAGCTGGCCCCTTCTGTCCCAGAACCAGCTGACTCCGAATGGAGGGGAGGTACTGGTGGAACAGCCGCCTCCTCTCTCTGGAACCATGAAGCTGAGCCACCTGGACTTTCCTCCCATGAGTTCTCCTGGAGGAAACGTCCTGCAGCCACAGCTTCCATCTTCCCTAAAGCTGAGCAGCTCCACAAACCAGATGTTCAACCCTTCATGTCGCCAAACCCCCAGTCAGCAGAGTGTTTTCAAAACCAGTCCCACAGACTTAGCTAGTCAGCTCAACGCTAACCAAACCCCAGCGCAGATGGGAGGGCCCGTCCCCGACCCAAACGCAGGAGGAACCCTAAACCCAATGTTTCTCTTCATGGGAAACCAGTGCAACGGCACCAACACGCATCGGAACTTTATGGAGCCGTACGCCCCAGAAGTTTCAACCAAACCCAGTCTTTCCGCAGATCCCTCCTCCAGCCGGTACACTCTGCGGGCGCTGAACGGCCAGCAGCAGAGGTCAGGCCTCTCTGTCAATCAAATATCAGGATTTCAAATGAGTCCCACCATCCAGAACGCGTTCAGAACTCCAGAGACGCTTCAGTTTCCTGAACAACTGGACTGCATGTTCCAGAAAGCCGCTGCTCCCAATCTCCCTAATGGAATCCATCCCGGCCAGACGGCGACAGACCCGGACACCTTCCAGATCCCCGCCAAGACGTCCTGCTACTACCAGGCTCTTCCTCAAGGCGGCCCTGTGGCGGTTCCCCCGACTCCGGAAGAGACGGTGATGTCTTACCAAATGGCTGCGGGGGTTAAGACCAATGGTCTGATGATGCAGCAACCCTTCCTGCACTTCACTGAAAACACACAGGTTGGACATTATTATTCTTTCCTATAGAGTTTAGCTTGTTTATTTTTACCCTAATATTCATATTAGTTCAATTTCAATTTTTATCATTTTTACGCTCTGCTGAAACAGTAGATAAAATACACAGGTGTCAAGTAACAAAGTACAAATACTTGGTTACTGTACTTAAGTACAATTTTTAGGTATCTAAACTTTACTCCATTACTTATTTTTCTTCCTACTTATTCTACTCATTTCATTTTCACACAAGTATCTCTACTTTTTATTCCTTACATTTTTAAAACAAACGTTAACGTCCACATCTAGTGAAAACTAGTGTGATTGGATGAGTCATAGAACGCAAACCCTCATTGGTTAGCTAAAGGAAATGATCAGAAGCAAGCAGGCGTTCTTCAAACTGCTAACGTGAATTGTCTATGCCATGCTACGATGTGGGATTCAGAAAATGAAATGTCTGAAAGGTCGGACACAGGCGAGAGCGTTTCGGGAGATATAGCGGCATCTGGCTGTTTTTATTAAAGGTTACTTTATACTTTTATACTTTAAGTAGTTTTTGAGGCACATACTTTTTCACTTTTACTGGAGTAAAGAGGTGAAGTTGATACTTCAACTGTTACCAGAGTGTTTTTAAACTGCAGCATCTATACTTCTACTTCTACTGAAGTAGCAAATGTGTGTACTTTTGACACATTATTGATAAAATAACAACCCAGTTTGTTATTGGTTTGCAAAATCTCTTAAAATGTGTTTTACTACAGCACCACCTAGTGGTCAACATGGGGCGATCCTCCTAGAAAAGCTTTTTTACAGGATTAGGATGAGATGTAATATTAATGGTACAAAGCTTGCTGGGGATATTTTAAAGGAAGTCAGAAAACCTGTTTTATTAATCTTTGGTGATTCTAACAATTATGATATAGTAACAATATGCAGCAGTTACGGAAGAGGATTAGGGCCACTGGAAAAAAAAAAAAAAGTTAACTGATTTTTAAATTGTATTTCAGTTTCATATGATTAACAAACATGTTAGCATCAAGCCGTAGCCATGTCTGTTTTAGAGACTAGCTCTCTTGTTTTAATGACCTTCTGCTCCTCCATTAATGAGGGGACCCCTCGGGCAAGTAAAAAGTTGCCTAATTCCGTCATTTTCCACCAATGTGTCACTGGCCCTCCCAAACAACTCACATCTTTTTCAGTGAAGCTGAGTGCTCCACATCTCTTCCTTCATGGTGCCCATCTACATTAAGATCCAACATTCTGAGATTAAAGTCAGAATTCTGAGAAAA
The DNA here is from genome assembly GCA_030533445.1 of Cyprinodon diabolis. Taxonomy (NCBI): domain Eukaryota; kingdom Metazoa; phylum Chordata; class Actinopteri; order Cyprinodontiformes; family Cyprinodontidae; genus Cyprinodon; species Cyprinodon diabolis. The sequence continues at coordinate 20,321,039 of CM060085.1, forward strand.
AAGTCAGAAATCTGAGATTAAAGTCAGAATTCTGAGAAAAAAGTCAGAATTCTGAGATTATAGTCAGAATTCTGAGATTAAAGTCAGAATTCTGAGATTAAAGTCAGAATTCTGAGAAAAAGGTCAGAATTCTGAGATTAAAGTCAGAATTCTGAGATTAAAGTCAGAATTCTGAAAAAAAAGGTCAGAATTCAGACTTTTTTCCCCATGTTAAAGTAAAATAAAATTTAAAAATCAGTTAACTTTTTTTTTTCCAGTGGTCCTAATCCTCTTCTGTAAGCAGTACCATTTTTGTCTGCTTTTTTTTTTTAGTATTTACACTGCAAAAATTTGTATAGAAATAAAAAATAAATAATTTTTTTAAGTGTATTTACTCGTAATTAGAGTAGATGAATAAGATGATGTGCAGGTGGAACAAGTATGTTTATTGTTATAATAAAATAATTACATAATATGTACTGGTAATCAATTGTTTTTTCTTATTTTAACTAAATTGTTTTATTAGCAAAGTGTCTCACTTACCTGCTCAGTTCAAGAAAAAATGGCTTATTTAGATGACGTTTTTTGCCGCTATGCCCCATGAAATGACTCATCAGATGGCTTTGAGCCTCTAATCTGTGTTTGACGTCTCCACAGATGGAAAACCATCCCGCCTTTGCCAACGGAGGATTCTGCTTCACCTCGCTGTCCAACGGGAAGCGGTGCCTCACGGAGAACAAATAGGAGCGAGCCGCCTGGACGTGGAAAAACCGGACTGAAACTCATGTGACTAGGCAGCCGCTGAGGAAAACCTTTACAGACTGGAGGGGACTAGAGTGGATTAGACTGAAGAACAGCTAAAGTTCAGGTTTGCTCAAGGTGAAGAAGTCCAGACGTACAGACGATTCATCTGGGAAGAAAATGCAAGTGATATGGTCTAATTAATAATGACATATTATTCTCCTCCAATGTCCATCAGATAGGAGCTTTTCAAGCAATTTTATAGAATTTTTAAGCTGGATAATCGTCTATTTTATAGTAATATCTAGTTAAACAGGGAGTCTTTAAAACCCCCATTAAAAATAAGGTTTAGATTTATTTTACATGTTTGTATCCTAAAGTTGTTCACATGTAACAGAAAGAACTGTATTCCCATCATTCAATGATGACTCGCTAACAATCTGCAGAAAAGCCTTAAAGAAACACGATGGAAATGAATGGAAGCACTGGGCTGAGCTGTTGGCGCGCGTGAGACACGTAGAGAAAGATAAAGCATTAAAACTTTTATTTGAAACACTTTTGAACGGCCGTGAGGCGTTCGGTCTCGTTGGAAGTGATGGAAGATTGATAAATCACTGCAAGTCTAAAGAAAAACGTGACGGATTGCAGGTGTGTTGGTCTGGGTTCGCCACCAGGGGGCAGCAGTTGCCTTAATTTGATCCAGAACTTATAACTGCCTCCTGATTTGGAGAGAACCTCAAATCCTAGAGGCCATTGCGCCGTACGTCCCTGCATCCATTATTTACACCTACAGTGAAAGTTTAACAAAAGACCAGAACACTGAAGCAGCCGTATTTTTTTTTGTTTTTTTTCTTCCTGCTGTCGCCTCCAGCGCACAAAACGTTCTGCTCTTTTTGCTTCCTGATCCGAACGCTGAGAGGAATCGGATATGTCACTGTTTTATTGCTGTTTTTATCCGCCTCCATTAGGTCCATTTCAAGTGTCCCACAGAGGGCGGCGTTGCTTTGCAGACAGACAGGGTAGGATATTAAAAAAAACACGCACAACAGTGACGTCATCAACCTACTAACAGCCTGAAAGTCGAGTCGATTCAGTGAAAAACAGCTGCTTGTTTGTACATTTTAAAGCTTCGTCTCTGAGCCAGATGTTTCTCTCCTTTCCTTTAATTATATGTTTTTTTTCTTCTGTGTTTCTGCTCTTTTCTCGTCTGGGGGGTTAAAACACAGACAGTGCCTTAAACTAACAGAGCTTTTTAAAAAATAAAGGGAAAGTTAGGGAGTTTTAAATCGACCAAATTGCTTTAAACAGCACTAAGCCAAACTTTGAGATTGTGCTCATTTAAAAAAAATATTTATTCTGCCAAAGCACAGAAACACTTAGAATGAGATTCCTGGAGCCACTTTGGTAGCTTTCTTTTACATTAATAACCATGTAATAACATGGCAATAACACTGCAAGTCACACTATACTACTAAGTTACAAGAAAAACTTCTTTTTTGGGGGGAGTTACCTCAAAATGAAGGTAAATAATTAAAAAATAATAATCTGCATGTAATTATAAAAATTGTATGTGGCCTTTTGTTGGAAAATTACCGTTATTATTTTTCACCATCTACCAACACTAGAAAAACGATCTAGAAATAAGTAAAAAAGTCTTAAATTAAGTGTATTTACCCTTAATTTGAGCAGGTAAATTAGATGGTTTGCCAATGGAATTAGTGTTTTACTCTTAAAATAAGATGATATATTGCCATTTAAAAACACCATATCAATCTCTTTTACTAATGAAATATTGCTATATGTCATCGTTATGCTACGAAATCCCCTGAAAATTCACGAAATTTTGCCATATTTTTATATGTTGATATATTGACGCGGTATCGATCTATTTTACTAACAAAATCTCACAAGAATTTGCAAAATATCACGAGAGTTTGAAACAGAACGATGAAATTTCACAAGATTTTGAAAGTAAAATAGATCGATACCGCGTTTTTAAAAATCAATTTGATATCAGCATATGAAAATATATCTGAGTATATTATTTTTCAAAGTGTCAGAAATGGATAACAAAACTGCTATTTTCAATGACTTCTTATTTTTGTCCAGCTTTAACATCGGTATCGGCTACATGAGTTTTAAAATATCGGCATATCGGATATCGGCCAAAATCCCAAAGTCGTGCATCCCTAGTTTGAAATCTAAGAAGTCTGACTTTACCTTAAATTTCCTTTTCTTGTTACCTAGTATTATAGTACAACTTGCTATTTTATTATGTTATTACATAGTTGTTGATATACTGTAAAAGAAAGCGTTACAGCCACTTTTTAAAAACTAAACGGGCACAAATTAAGACTTTAGCACTTATTTTTTTTCTAGAATAATACTTGTTGCACTCTGTTTGCACTAGATTAAAAGACATTCATTGGTTTATTTAAACCAGGCTCACATCCTCCATGTCTCATCCCTTTATAACCCGTCCAGCAGCAAAACACAGAAGTAAAACCACGTAAGGCAGCTATTGTATATATGAATTAAGGAAAATAAATGGAAAAACTAATTAATGAATGCCTTTATAACATGACCTGGTTTTAACAACTCAGCCAAACCTGAGCCAACTTTCATAGCACTTCTTCCACTTATCAGTCAAACTGTCTGATTTTACAGGAAATGATCTCGAATTGTTCGTGTGAGAACCAAAACCTTTGAAACCAAAGCCATTTATTCCTGAGGATACCAAAGGGAACGAATATTCAACGTTCAGCCTCCTAACACGGAAGCAATCGTCTCATTCAACCGTTTTTGTCACATTTTCGGCCGCCGACATGCGATAAATTTCCGCTCCAGACTTTTAGTCTCCGATTGGAGCAAAGAGGCGTCGATCTGCTGCTGGTTTCATGTTTTTTACATGAAATGTTGGAGCGTTTAGCTCCAGCTGTGGCTCCGTTTTAAACCTTTTAGCAGTTTAAAGCCAAAGCAGCTATAGATGAAATGAAAATACATAAAAAGATCCCCATATATCCTCTCCTGTATCCCGTTTAAGCCTCAGAGAAGACATAAAGTTTGCAGCTCAGATCCGGTCAGGTAATGACGAACCCCAACATCAGCACTTCCCATGGAGGAGCCATCTCCTCTCTCAGTGCCTTTTGTCTCACAAAGTATTCTATGTATAGAGATATAAATATATATTGTACGTCGCTTTGATATTCCAGCTGTTTTTGTCAGGCCTCCATTATGCAGTATCCGTGTGGCCGTGTTTGTACATACATCCATTATTTGTCATCTAGCTGATTTTCTTTCATATATCCCGTATTGTAATAATGTATTGCCTTTGTTTGACCCACGCCTCTGTTATTTTGTATTTTTGCTGCACAGCTCATGCATAATCCGCTACTCTTGATGTATTTTTTTGGCTTCTTTACCTTATCTTGTGGATTTTCTCTCCATATTTGACTTTTAAATCTGAGTGTTTGAGTCAGACTGTAAATCTATACCCTATTAAAGGTGATCTGATCACTGCAACCGGTTTGGTTTTAAATAATAACGTTAATATATATGAAGAACTCAGGAAAATGAGTTCGGAGGGCAGATTTCTGAAGTGACACCAGCAGCAGAGACGACTCCCAGCTGTCACTGCTCCTTTATTTGGGGACATTGACTGTGAACGAGAAGCGGACCGAACCAGAACCTGATGTCGCCGTATGACAGCAGCTATAAGGTAAGTAGCTGCTCTTCTAAAGTAACATGAAGCTGAATGTAAACGTCACTGCCTGGGATCTGAGCTCCAGCAGCTCGCTGGTTCTGCCAGGAGTCCCTCTAACTGGAGCATGGTGCATTCAAGTACTCCTGGTAAGCTGGAGCTACACATCAAAACTAAAGGATTTTTGCTCTGTTCCAATTCATGGGATGCTTCCTCCAAAGGCCAGATTCAAAGGCCGATTGTTGGGTTCAAAAATGTAGGTTTGTAAAAGAAGAACTGAAATACACAGTAAGGGATTTTCAAATAACTTCCTGCAGGAGGAGACAGTTGCACCCAAGACTCAAACACTCTGTCTCTACCGGACCTCCTCTGCAGAGGGTTTATTAACAGAACATAACACATGGTTACAGAGTATTGTTCTGACAGGACGGTTGATCAGGTCATAAGACAGGACGCGGTCTCCTGGCTGAATCACAAGAAAAAGTGAAGCATACACCTGCTCAAATGTTTCATAAGCACACACAGACATTCATTTTATAATCATTGAATAAACCTAACACCGATTACATCATAGTGCGGCGCCGAGGTCGGATTCCAAGACTCCTCGTTATGCGGCCTTAAATGCGTCCTTTTTGACCGATTTGAAGGATGGGTCCGATTTATCCTCGCTATCCTTGGATATCCCAGGATTCATTGCGAGACCAATCAAGCCCGCTGCTCCGTGATCAGAGGAGAGGTTACTTAGCGCCGAACAGTGGTGAAAATTGGAAGTTCAGTTTAATATAATACAAGTCTGTGAATAGTTTGCAGTGTGGGGACTATAAATCTGTTAAAATTTAAATTTTTAATTGCTATTTTGTACAATTTGCTTAACTAAGTATTTTTTGTTGTTGAATATTAGAGATTTAGCAGATATTTTTTTTATACATACATTGTTTAGATTTACTTATATCTTTCTACCCCTTTCATAGAATAGAATAGAAAATGTCTTTATTGTCCCACAATGGGCAAATTTACAGCAGCAGAAATAACATCATAGTATAGAGTTAAAATATAGCGAATAAAATACTAAAACTGTGCACCTTGAAAACAAATAACCAATATACAATAATTGATATTTGAAAATAGCAGCAACATGAGAGATGTGCAGAATGACAGCAGCAGGTTATTTAACTGACTAAGGTTTCTATCATTACATTTGATTTTATTTGTTCCTGCTCCCGGTGGTTGGAACCTTTATTCCACTCTGGATTCTCATCAGTCTTTGTTCACTAGACAATTACAAAAAAGAAAAAAATTAAAAAGAAACAGTTTTGAAAACTTCGGTATTCATTCTTTTCCTGCATTGTGTGTCAACTATCACGGTTGCTAAGCAACAGAGCGTACGGTAAAGCCGCCAAAGGCTGGTCCTGTTTGAATTCACAGCTTAAACTCTTCCAGTCTCCTTATTTTCAAGAACTTCCAAGGATCCATTCCAGGTAGATGGCATCCTTGGAGGATGCAGCCCATAAATTCGAACAAAGCGTTAAACCTTTATTAGTCTTTAATTTTTTCCATTATTATGATCGAATCATCCATCCACCCAAATTTAGTAGGTTCTATTGTGGACATTTCGTAGGTTTTCTTCTATATTCAACTGAACCAAAATCCATACAAAGTGCTTTTTTAGGGTAGAAACAAGTGTGGAAAACTATTTTTTCTTCCAGTTATTCTGCCTTAAAGTTGCATCCATGATCCTTCCTTCTGCACACCAACTGTTTCGACTCTAATTACAAAAGCCAGCTTCCAAAGTGACACTTTCTTCCCCCTGAACCCTTCATAGATGGGTGGAAACTGGCTGCTCCGCTTGGGAACAAAATACAGATATTTATCGTCAACATCTCCTATTTTCTCTATTCCATATGTGAAATATATTGGCTGTATAAATGGTTATATAAACTCTTTGTTACCTTAATAGTAATTTAGACAACTTTTTACTTCTACTCCTCTACTACTTTTAAAAATCGACTCGTTAATTTTGTGTCATTTCAGCTCATTTTCATTATGGCCTGTTGGTATTTAAAAAATAAAAAAAACATAAATATAATTATCTTCATCCAGACAATTATTTTTTTTTGTGCTTGGACTCTGTGCAGCACCAAAATAAATAGTTTTTCAAGGTGATACAAAGATATAAATTTAAATTTAACACTGGTAACATTAGTTATTAAACTATGGTAATTAAATATAAGGAAGTATTATCTAGAAATGTAGAAAAATTATCCTTTACTACAGTCGAGCAGCAACCAGTATAAGGTTTAAAGCATCTGTCCTTAACATTTTTTATGCATCACTTTTATTTTTTGTAATTTTAGTAGTTTTAAAAATTGTATTTTTACACCTTTACTTGAGTAAAAAGCTCTTAGTTAATCCTCTAATTTCTACAAAAGTGTTTTTAAACCGCAGGATTAATGCTTCTACTGCAGTAACAAACATTAATAGCATTGACCCCTGTGTCAGTGGCTGGAACAGCAGTGGAGTTCCTTAGTTTAACCCATCAATTCAAAATCAGAGTGATATCTCATTGGTCCACCAGGTGGCAGTGTTTCCTCTGTATTGACTATATGCTTATTTCTCACTCAGGAAGCTTTTTCAGTGTTTCCAAATTTAACACAATTGCATTTCAGAGCAACACAACTGCATCTGGTTTCCAGATTCCTGTGTCCAATCTGTAAAGTTGTTAAGCTTTGTTTTTCTTCTTTTTTTTCACCATAGAAATCGGTTCCAGGTTCAGACATTGATATCCATGTGACATTAGGCATTGTGCCGGGGAACTATACCATGCTTTCTAAGGTTCTACCCATGTAATCAATTGGTGGATGATTTCCAAAACACTCAACATTGATGCAGTTTCCTTATTCTCCCATTTCATCATACTGCTTCATTCTATCTCTATTCTCCCACTCTGCAGAATCTGTTAGTTCAATCTCTAACGTTCTGCTCTCTCTGCATTTTCTCATAGTAGCTTCATCTGGTCTGTTCCTGTTTGGCTGTGACTCCATCCTGGAGAGAAATATCAGCTGTGCAGCTGCCATCAACACCTTTGTTTCTAGATGTTGGAGCTTGGCCTGTTTTCCAGTGTAGTCCTGTTTCTCTGACTGTGACTGGCTGGATGTGCTCTCTTCATCCTCTGGCATGGGAGCTGGCTCGGAGCTCGTCTGCCTGGCTGTGTGTTTCCTGGACAGGGCCGCCTTTTACAGCTGGTTTCTGTATCTCTGCTTCTGTCTCCTTGAACCCCAGTCGGACTCAGCAGATGGCCGCTCACACTGAACCTGGTTCTGCTGGAGGTTTCTTCCTGTTAAAAGGGAGTTTTTCCTCTCCACTGTCGCTACAAGCATGCTTAGTGTGAGGGATTATATTTGAGTCAATGAGTTGATGCAATCAACTGGTTTTCCTTAGATAGAAAATATACACTGACCGGCCACTTTATTAGGTACACCTGTCCAACTGCTCGTTAACACCTTATTTCTAAGCAGCCAATCACATGGCGGCAACTCAGTGCATTTAGGCATGTAGACATGGTCAAGACAATCTCCTGCAGTTCAAACCGAGTATCAGTACGGGGAAGAAAGGTGATATGAGTGACTTTGAACGTGGCATGATTGTTGGTGCCAGAAGGGCTGGTCTGAGTATTTCAGAAACTGCTGATCTACTGGGATTTTTAACGCACAACCATCTCTAGGGTTTACAGAGAATGGTCCGAAAAAGAAAAAACATCCAGTGAGCGGCAGTTCTGTGGGCGGAAATGCCTTGTTGATGCCAGAGGTCAGAGGAGAATGGCCAGACTGGTTCGAGCTGATAGAAGGGCAACAGTGACTCAAATAACCACCCGTTACAACCAAGATGGGCAGAAGAGCATCTCTGAACGCACAGTACGTCGAACTTTGAGGCAGATGGGCTACAGCAGCAGAAGACCACACCGGGTGCCACTCCTTTCAGCTAAGAACAGGAAACTGAGGCTACAATTTGCACAAGCTCATCGAAATTGGACAATAGAAGATTGGAAAAACGTTGCCTGGTCTGATGAGTCTTGATTTCTGCTGCGACATTCGGATGGTTGGGTCAGAATTTGGCGTCTACAACATGAAAGCATGGATCCATCCTGCCTTGTATCAACGGTTCAGGCTGGTGGTGGTGGTGTCATGGTGTGGGGAATATTTTCTTGGCACTCTTTGGGCCCCTTGGTACCAATTGAGCATCGTTGCAACGCCACAGCCTACCTGAGTATTGTTGCTGACCATGTCCATCCCTTTATGACCACAATGTACCCAACTTCTGATGACTACTTTCAGCAGGATAATGCACCATGTCATAAAGCTGGAATCATCTCAGACTGGTTTCTTGAACATGACAATGAGTTCACTGTATTCAAATGGCCTCCACAGTCACCAGATCTCAATCCAATAGAGCATCTTTGGGATGTGGTGGAACGGGAGATCCGCATCATGGATGTGCAGCCGACAAATCTGCGGCAACTGTGTGATGCCATCATGTCAATATGGACCAAACTCCCTGAGGAATGCTTCCAGCACCTTGTTGAATCTATGCCACGAAGAATTGAGGCAGTTCTGAAGGCAAAAGGGGGTCCAACCCGTTACTAGCATGGGGTACCTAATAAAGTGGCCGGTGAGTGTATATTTGACTGGATGATCTGGTGAAATGTAAAGTGCCTTGAGATGACATGTAGTGAAATGGCGCTATAGAAATAAATTAAATTGAATTTACTTTCAGGGAACGATCGGCCTCAGAAAGTCTCTAAAGGTCCCATCCTGAAAGCTTTATCTAACCTTCCCCTAACAGTACCTGAAGATTAGAAGATTTGGAACCTAAAGAGAAGCTTTAACCAAATATTATATTTCTCTGGACGTTTAAACCTCCAGATAACTTACACATTCAATTTTAACCACAGAGAACATTTTAAACATGTAATCAAAAAGGGATGTGTATCAGTTAGGGAACTATTGAGGGAACTTCATTTTTGTTTTTTCTTTTTTGTTTTTTTTTTTGTTTTTTTTGGGGGGGGGGGTTCCAGGGTGTCTGCATCACATATTAAGAAATGCATTTTATGTTCAGGAAAGCAGGGTTCCCCTCTCTTGATGTGATGATCTCTACATCTTTGGGGGGTTTGCACCTTTAAGAAACTGATGCTTTTATTCTGAAGGGGCGTTTCGCTTCATTAGAAATCTGGTCATTAAAGAAACACCTTTTGATATAAAAAAAAACATTTTCACATTAACTTTTAATGTAACTTTTATACGACTCTGACGTCACGTTCGGTCCTCTCCCATGCGCGCTCTCGACGCTGTACCAGATCCCTGGGAGCGCGCTCTGACCGACCCTAGAGGAGGAGGAGGACGAGAGGAGCAGAGGGAGCCAGGAAACTGAAGTTGATCGTGTTCCAGTGGGATGTGAGCTTTAAAACTGCCTCTGTTCTTTATTTCATTGTTTTGTTTTTTTGCGCAGCGCTGGATGTGACGCAGTGTGGCAGCGCAGCGGAATGCGGCTCCTCTGGATGCGGGAAACGAACCTGCGCTCCTGTCAGACTCACGGCTTGTAGAGGAATTAGCGCCACATGGAGACTTTTGCCGCTGTTTCTGACAGTCCGGCTGCGGAATGAAAACTAAAACCTTTCCTTTTGATGTGAACTCCGGGATTCTTTCTGATTCTTTCACCTATTCTAACCTGAATCTCCCAAATCAACGCAAACATGTACGCAGGGAGGAAGCGCAGGAAACCGGCGCAAAGGGGGTGAGTTGTAAAAGTGCGCTAATGAGGCCGCCTATCAGTAAATGTGGAAATGTTAGATGCAGCTTATTATAAATCCTCCCTGTTCAGCAGCGGCAGCCAGTTTGTAAACATGGGATTATTACCCTGCAGGATTTAGGTCTAAAGTGCTCCCCCTGTGGGCGGCAGGCGGGAGCTGCAGTCTGCAGAGGGGTAATTATCTCCTCTTAATTATCCGATTATCCAGGAGCGGATCAAGAGATATTAAAGCCCAGGGCCGCGGGGGGGGGGGGGGGGGGGGGGGGGGGGGGGCACACACACCATTGGAAATATGCTCAGTGTCACTCTGACGTCCTGATCTGTGTCCTTATTTTAGATTTTAGAGGATTTTATGTTTAAAGCAGCAAGTATTTCTAATTTGATGTATTATTACTAAGGTGTGGATATCTGTTAACAAGTTTCTATGCTCTTATAGATGGTTTCGTCTGTGTTCTTCTGGGTTTATCTTTATTTTTGGAGCATATCAAGAAATGTTCTCGCTTTCTGTGCTGTTGTTCTGTTGTCTCTGTCTTTAAGTATTTTTTTCACCACCTCACATCTCCTGTTATTTAGTCATTTTCTGAATCCTCACATTCGGATGTTATCTGATATTTCTTACCTTTTTTTCCCCGTCTTTGGCGGCTACCAGGCTGCCCAGGGTCCCAGGCGGCTACCTGGCTGCCCAGGGTCCCAAGCGGCTACCAGGCTGCCCAGGGTCCCAGGCGGCTACCTGGCTGCCCAGGGTCCATGGCTGTTACCTGGCTGCCCAGGGTCCAAGGCGGCTACCTGGCTGCCCAGGGTCCCAGGCGGCTACCTGGCTGCCCAGGGTCCATGGCTGTTACCTGGCTGCCCAGGGTCCCAGGCGGCTACCTGGCTGCCCAGGGTCCATGGCTGTTACCTGGCTGCCCAGGGTCCCAGGCGGCTACCTGGCTGCCCAGGGTCCAAGGCGGCTACCTGGCTGCCCAGGGTCCCAGGCGGCTACCTGGCTGCCCAGGGTCCTACCGGCTACCTGGCTGCCCAGGTTCCCAGGCGGCTACCAGGCTGCCCAGGGTCCCAGGCGGCTACCTGGCTGCCCAGGGTCCCAGGCGGTTACCTGGCTGCCCAGGGTCCCAGGCGGCTACCTGGCTGCCCAGGGTCCCAGGCGGTTACCTATAGCGCTGCCATTATCTCTGTGGAAAGATAGGAGCCACGTTGGGGAAGAGAGGGGAGAAATATATATATATATATATATATATATATATATATATATATAAAGATATAAAAAAAAATCTCAGCACAAGAAAATCACATAAAAACACAAGAGACATTTCAGCAGAGGGTCACATCCGAGGCGGAGTCCCACGAAGTCAATCTGACATTTGAGTCATTATTTATGGATGTTATCATCTTTGTTCCTCTTTCTTCCCGTCTTTAAAGCAGCTTCAGATTGTTTTATCATCTTTGTGACCGTTTCCAGAAGCAGGGCCTCTACAACCCTGAACCTTTCACCGCTTTACTGCTTTCTGTTTTTACTCATGCATCACTATGACAACGGACAAAGAGGATACATTAGTTTAACCTGTTTATTTCTATTAGCAAATTCAAATCTGTTCCTTTCTATTCGAGCCCCCTCACTCTAAAACCCCCAAATAGAAGCCGGTGAAACCAGAGCTATAACTTGTCCACCACATATCTGTCTTTTTGAAGGATCTCTGCTCAGAAATTAAACTTTATTGATTTTTTTTATTACCTACATGCAAAATGACATCCTTGCAGGAAAGCTAACGGTGCATCTCCCCATGAACACGCCATCATCATCGTGAAACAGGATTGGCCTAGTCAAAGTTAATCTGTGGCAAGACTTAAAAACTGCTGTTGATGGATTCCTTCCATCCAGTCTGACTGATCTTTAAACATTTGAGTTGGATGCATCAGAACAACAATTGTTTTTCAGTGTTTAATGATGATAAAAAAAGCTAAAAAAAACCTGTTACAATCCGGAAAAAATCGTCTGAACTTGTGGAAAATCTAAAGCAGTTTAGATAATCTAGATTAAAATTAGGAAGATGTGTTTATTCTAAATATGTTGATGCTGGTTTTATCTCCAGAGTTAAACCCAGTCCAGCTGAGGGCACCAAGACCAACCCCTCTAAGCGTCATCGGGACCGCCTGAACTCAGAGCTGGACCGCCTCGCCAGCCTGCTGCCCTTCCCTGAGGAAGTCATCTCCAGCCTGGACAAGCTGTCCATCCTGAGGCTCAGCGTCAGCTACCTGCGCACCAAGAGCTTCTTCTCAGGTGGGGAACCAAGCTCAGACCCAGCCTGGGACCTAACATCATCTCTATAAACTCACAACTTCAGTAGAAAATAGGTTTTAATCTCAAAATAAGTCAATTTGTTCCACTGTAGGCAGAGGGGGGGGGGCAACCCCAAAACACTAGCAGCTCTCAGGCACGGCGGTGGCAGCATCATGCAAATTCTGTGGTGTAATAATGAGAATAAGTTAAAATCCTCATGATAGCCCTCTGATGTTGGAATGAACCACTTGTTGGACAGAACTGGAGTCTAACAACAATCTGGAGTTCAACATCAAAGGTTTGGGTTTGTGTTGAGGGGAGCAGAACTTTTAGCAGAAACATTTCGATCCTCAGCAGCTTTTATTTTCCATCTCAAAGCTCAGATTCGTAGCTGCTGCCTGTTAATTATCAAAACAAGAAGAATTTCTCCAGGTATTGTTGGTTCTACTGCTCTGACACGACTAAACCCTGCGGGTCAAAAAGGATGTTTTAGGGTCCAAACGGCCGTTTCAGGTTAGCATTCTAACAGCCACTGAGCTGAACAGGACAGCTCTTCATGTGGGGACGTTTTAATGGAGCGTTTATGTTGAACCAGAACACACCCAGCCCTCGGTGTCAGAACTAGGTCAGAGCACCCAGCTCCGTCTAAGTGCCTGAACTCAGCTCGACCTCCTCTCCTCCTGCCATCCAGACAGAAGAAAGACCCGCCGCGGCTCAGCCCGCTCTCGCCCGTGGCCATGAGATGACCCTCATCCCGAAGGGTGAGCCATCCAGTAATGTAGGTCTGGGGAGCCGGACCCATTAATGCGGGTGCTGCGGAGATGAAAGAATAAAAACACAGGGGGATAATCCACTCAGGGGAGGCTTACAGGCCTTTAGAGGAGGGGAGGGTGCAGCCAGAACAAAGTACAATCAGTGTGTAAAACCCAGGAAAGCTGCAGCATCGGGACGGGATTCAGACCTAAACGTTCAGCCATGAGATCATGATGAGAAGCTTCAACCTGCAGATGAGTTGGTGAGTCTATAAACCTGAAGCTAGAAAGGCCAAATTAAAGACTGAAACTCACCTTGAATGATGTGACCTCAGGATGACCAGCACTTTTACAAAACTACAAACACTCTGGGAGCTGCTAGAGGAAACAAACCAGCTGTCCATAACAAGGACGGTCCAGGAGATATTGTCCAAGATCTCCAGAGGGAGACTGATCTACACGGCCTGATAGACTATTTTAGGTTCAGCAGATCAAATGATTGGACGTGTGTTAGTGTAGGAACAGACTGAGCTGTTTGAACGAGTCAACATGGCTACCATGGCTAGCCGAGTCTGCTCCTCCAAAGTTCAGAACACGTCTGGTTTTTGGATTTCCTTGTTGATCAGAGCAGAACCATTTTCTTGTGTTTTGTCTGAGAAACAGAGTGCCAGCGAAAGCCAAAAGTGGTGTCTGGCAGGCCGGTTTTGAAAAATGGTTTATGCCAGTTGAGAAGTGGCATATGACAGTTCAATCTGAAAAACTCACACAGAGAGAAAAGACAATTAGAAGAGATTTATTAGTACAATTACTTAGTATGTGGCGCTCAGACATGCATGAACAGGAGTAAAGAACAGGGCTGTTTCCCCCCCAGACCTGAAACTGGTGGTGGAATGGAGATAGATGAAGTTGGTCAGTCTGTAGACTGCTGGTTAGTGAGACGGTCTGTTGAGCTTTATGGGGAGATCCACTGGACTGCATGAGCTGATACTAGAGCTTCACTCAGGGACCTGGCAGATGGAAGTCCAGTTTGGATAACACAGGTTGAGAGAACCTGTCTATGATGAGCAAGCATGAAGCGACAGTGGAGAAGAAAAACTCCCCGTTGGGAAGAAATTTCTGGCAGAACCAGGCTCAAAATGGCGGTCTCCTGCCAGACCGGTTAAGATGAGACAGGGAACGCAATAAGATTCCAGGAGGAATGAAAATCTGATGAAGCTTTAGCTACGATGGTGAAGGAGGGGATGGAGGTGGGTTGAAACGGGGTCATCTGAATGAAGTCACAGCGCAATCACCGCCTGCTCACTTAGAAGCAGACAAGGCCTTTTAAGATGAACTTTGGATGCTAATTGGCTTTTGTGGAGGTGTGGTTCAAAGCTGATTGGCTGTGTCGTAGGTGGATGAAGGTGAGTAATCAGTTTATTTAGTTGAACTTCCGCCTAGACTGCATTAAATAGTTATATGCCATTTTAAAAGATGCATATACTAATTGGAAACAGCCATTTGCCAGTTTTAAAAAAGGGCATATGCCAGTTCAAAACGGCCTAAGCTAGTTGAACAAAGGAATATACTAGTTGGAAACAGCCATTTGCCAGTTTTGAAAACGGCATATGCCAGTTCAAAAACTGCCTAAGCTAGTTGAACAAAGGAATATACTAGTTGGAAACAGTCATTTGCCAGTTTTGAAAACGGCATATGCCAGTTCAAAAACGGCCTAAGCCAGTTCAGAAACGGCCTAAGCTAGTTGAACAAAGGAATACACTAGTTGGAAACAGTCATTTGCCAGTTTTGAAAACGGCATATGCCAGTTCAAAATGGCCTAAGCTAGTTGAACAAAGGAATGTACTAGTTGGAAACAGTCATTTGCCAGTTTTGAAAACGGCATATGCCAGTTCAAAATGGCCTAAGCTAGTTGAACAAAGGAATGTACTAGTTGGAAACAGCCATTTGCCAGTTTTGAAAACGGCATATGCCAGTTCAGAAACGGCCTAAGCTAGTTGAACAAAGGAATACACTAGTTGGAAACAGTCATTTGCCAGTTTTGAAAACGGCATATGCCAGTTCAAAATGGCCTAAGCTAGTTGAACAAAGGAATGTACTAGTTGGAAACAGCCATTTGCCAGTTTTGAAAAAGGGCATATGCCTGTTCAAAAACGGCCTAAGCTAGTTGAACAAAGGAATGTACTAGTTGGAAACAGCCATTTGCCAGTTTTGAAAACGGCATTTGCCAGTTCAAAAACGGCCCAAGCTAGTTGAACAAAGGAATGTACTAGTTGGAAACAGCCATTTGCCAGTTTTGAAAACGGCATATGCCAGTTCAAAATGGCCTAAGCTAGTTGAACAAAGGAATGTACTAGTTGGAAAAAGCCATTTGCCATTTGAAAAAAATGCATATGCCAGTTGGATACCAGGCTATGCCATTTTCTAACTGACACATGCCATATTCCTCTTTTGGCTCTAGGTGCTGCTGGAGTAACACTGCTTTATTTCTGGTTAATTTTATGTGTTAAATGTTCGACTAGCTGGAGCTTTGCTTTAGTTTCTACTGCTTTGGTGAAACAAACACATTTCTTTCTTTGTAACAGATTCAGAACCATATATGGCAGGAGTCTGGGTTTCTCTCCTGTAGTTGGATGGACATTTTTATAAGTCCTCAACCTAAATAAGCTGTTATGTTATCGTAACCGGGACAAAACTGGAGCCTTAAATAATAGAATGATTCCAAACACTCTAAAAACTGGTTCTAAACAGGATAAAGCAGAATGTAAGGTTCTGGAATGGCCAGAGGAACGGTCAGCTATCCTGAGGGAAGCCAGAGGCCTTCTTAGGTCTGGTGAACTGGTTCAACAGATATAACCATGAATGACTGGATGTCAATATTTGAGCCTATCTGCTGTGGAGGAATGAAAGGAATTCAAGCTTCATAGATATTTGGACCCCAAGTAAATCCATAATTCTTGCCCTAAATCAAGCATCTTGTGGATGAGAATGCAGCACTTTGCAGGCTGAACTTCCTGTTAAAGTATTTGGGTCATCTTATGCATCATCATCATTCTCTCAGGCGGCTGCTTTCCTGATGAACCGTCGCTCAGATTGGCTTCAGACTCAGAAACCAAACCAACGTGAGTTCTTTCACGTCGCAATTCATCCACATCTCTTCCTCGGAGGTCGGTTCTCCTTCCATCAGACTGGCTCAGGCTGGTGTGTGTAGAGCACTAACCAGTGTCTGTTGTGACGTTTTTAATGCATGTTTTCATGCTCGCTGCCCTCCGTTGTGCCAACAAACGTCCCCTCCCACCCTCCCTACAGTCGCCTCTGGCGTTTTTTTCCTCCCGTAGGCTCCCATCCGTGACGTCAGACAGCTAAACTCTCCACCTCCTCCTCCAGCTCTGAATTATTGACATTCGTTTGCTTCCTGGTTGCCTTCATAGTGAGATGAAGCCGTATCCATGTCCCTGTTTGTTGCTGCTCTCTGGTTGTGGTGTTGCAGGACGCAGAAATGAAAAGGTCCAGTTCAGATGTATTAACCCCTGCGGTGAATCTGGGTCGGGTTCAGGAGAAGGTCTGACCTTTGGTCTTTATTCTCAAAGACTTCCCCTTCTATCAATGTCTCTATTTGCTGCTTCAGAGAAGCTCTTTGTTCCCAGATTGCATCCCCGTGGTCAAAGGCATGCTGGTGGGTGTCGGGGTCAAAGGGACACAGGAGCCCCTTCAGGGACTTTAATCTGGAAATGTAATTTATTTTAATTCAGGAAGGATGAGGAAACTTCTGTTTTATATAATCTGGCACATATTTGCAGACAGATGGACCCAGTATTCAAGGAGAGACAGTCAGTAGGAAAGTTCAAAACGTTTATTAAATGAACAAAAACTAAAGCGGAGCTGTGGCTCGCAGACACTGCAGGATGGGGAGCGGGGCACCGCCCAATCACAGACACTCTGGTTTAACAGTCCAGTCCAAGAATGTCCTCAAGTGCTGCAGTCCCAGAGGTCATGCTGGAAGCCGATCCTGGTCAGGGATCCAGAACAGACAGGAACAGGATCCAGATCAGGCAGGAACAGAATAGGTGGCAGGATCCAGGCTTCCAGACATCCACAGGCTCCCAGGAGGGTTCAGATACTGACTGGGACCAGAAGCATGACCAGGTGGTCACGCACAGGAGCAGACAGGATCAGGTGCAGACAGGCAGGCTCAGTGGAAGAGGGTAGCCGAGACAGGACGTGGAACCAGAACTTGATGCAGGACTTTAAACTGATCTCCTCCCTAGAGCCAGGCTTACTGAGATAAAAGCTGAACCTCTCCACATATAGAGCCAAAAACCCAGAGGACTCTACGGGGGTGGAACAGTGGACGATCAGGAGACAAGACAAACACAAAAACCCTCTTTCCACTGGCTGCCAGGATCCAGGACACGAACCGAGGAATAAAACTAACAGACAGGCTAACAGAAAGACAAGAAATGATCTGGCACTGAATGCTCAGGCTGAGCTGAATATAACCAAAGGAAACAGGTGAGAGGAATAAATTATAATTGAGGCAGGGAAGGAAAAACAACAGGTGAAAGGAATGACTAATTAAGGGAGAGCAAACATGCCAGATCATTACACAAAGTCAATGAAAAATGAAGGTTTTTACCGTTTATTGCCACCAGACTGGTCTAAAACAAGAAACAACATTGAAAAAAACATTAAATGAAATACCACAATCTCTGTAAGGGATGCATTTAGAATATTTTTTGTAATCAAAAACTAAATAAGACAATTTTTAAGTAATGTTAGCTTGTACAGTAGTAGCCATTCAAAATTTAACCACCTTCCTCTTGGCTTGTCCTTGGCTGGACACCACAATTCCGATTTAAACTTCAATGTTTGTTCTAAAATCTTATAACTGTCATGATTTGTGGACATTAAGATTTAAAGAGAAGCATCATCTCCTGATCAAACGCTGTAATTCAGTGAAAATATGGAGTCAGAGTAAAAAAATATGCAAGAGGAGGTTCACCCGGGTGGCTGGAAGTTGGAGGGGATTTGCTGGGAGTTGCAGGGAAGTGGGCTGCCAGTCGGCTGGTGTTTGGCTGGGAAGGGCCATTTTGAATGGCTGCTACTGTATCTCCCAACAGGTCACTGTTGCTGTTTATTCCTGCAGAAGTTAACTCTCACTGCTTCATCATAAACTTCCAGTGATAAAAGGCAAATAAAAGAAATGCTGTTGATGATTTTTAGAGACCAGTTGCTGAAACTAAAGGGAAGGCCAGAGCTTCTTTACAGCTTGATTGATCAGACCTATTTCAGCAGGTAAGACCCAGAAGGATCCGTCTCTAACTCGAATTTTCTCTCTGCTCCTGTAGTGGCGTTAAAAAAGCACCCTTCCAACGTTATCAGCAGCGGCGAAGACGGCAGCAGGACTTCAGGACATGCAGACGGCGGGATTTCAGAGGGCGAGCTGCTGCTTCAGGTAGGTTCAGTTTTCCTTCACGTCCTTCTAGTCCAGCATGTATGCATGAGGCTGTGCTCTGTGCAGCAGAGTCTGGTTGTTTTAGGTTTAATGGAGGCTCTGAACAGCAGGGCAGCGGGACATCCTTCAGATGGAGACGCATTGATCCCAGAGGCCTGACGTGTCTCTGCTCCATTTTAGACACTGAACCAGGAATTATACAGATCCACTGATCACCGTTCTGGTTCTAAGCAAGATCCTTAGGTTCAGATTCCTCTCAAATGCTCACTGCTCCCTCACTGCTTATCCTCCAGCAGCAGTTTGTCGCAGTGAGCTTGATATTTTCGATTTATGCCCAATTTTGAAGCATGGTCTGCGCTATGTTATTCCCACGCAAGAGGGCCAATCAGGACCTAGCTGTGGGTCTAGATACGGTCGAGGCGATGAGGAAACGGGGCCAAGTTTGTGCGACAACGGAGGGATATGAGGGCCAAAAAGAGCGGGGATCCAGGAGGAAAAAGGGTCCCAGCGTTCTCACGCACCTCGCTCTCCTAGCTGGTTCAACAAGTCGTTTTCCACAATGGCGGTCACGCAAACAAAACAAGCCAGTAAGGAACCAAACGGGTAATGTAGAGCGGATGTAGATTTGACCAATCAGAGGCCTCCTGTCTGCAGCCACCTACAATTTTGTCGAGGTGCACCATAGTGTCTGCAGAAGGGGCGGGGCATATCTGCGTTAACTGCGACACAAACGCAGACGACCTGGTTTCTGAGCATAAACCAGCCTTAAGGGTGATGAAGGGGTTAAATGCAGACTGAATATTAAAGCTGCTCTCTGACAGCTGGTCTGTATCTGGATAAAGTTGGTCTTTTTTTTCCTAAGTTTAAATCTACTGGTGTTTTTAAATGTTCCCTCTTGGTTTATTTCCACTCCGATGAGTCAAACCCGATTCTGTTCTGAATCATTTCTAAATTAGTCACCATTGCAGCCAGTTGTATCACAGCTGCAGAGTTTTTATGTTTTCTACTGAATTAAACTGAAACCTTTAGTTCTATAAAGTGGATTTAAAGAGGCGGTTCTATTTCTTTTCCCTAAACTAAATCAGACCAGGAGGTTTTGGGTAAATTGGCACTAATTGAGACATAATTAAAAGCAGACACCATGTTTTTAATTTCATTTTATCGAAGGAAAAACTTTGTTTTTTCTGACTCCTTTTGTTCCATCCAGTAAATAATCCAGCAGCTTGTAGGCAGAGGTCTGACGCGCCTCTAATATGGAGGATTTATAAGTGAAGAGGAGAGCATGAGCCGACGTGTCGGGTCAGATGAGGAGCGTCTCCTGATGAAGGTTGTAAACAGTGTCTTCATCAGTGAGACGGATACAGATACGGTGTCATCGCCTCGGCAGAGACCCCTGAGGCCGAAGGAGGAGGGCGATGGAGGTGTTAGTCATCCCGTGGTGACCTCCTCCTTCTCTGCACGGCTCCTCTCTGACCTGACGTCCACTCCGCTCCTGTCTGTCAGCCTGAGGTCCAGCCTTATCTCCTCTGCTGCAGTTTGTTTTGTTTATCCGCTGCTGGCCCATTTCTCCTCTCTCATTTCAAGGCTTTTTATCCAACTGGAGGCTGACTGGAGCCCAGAAAAAAAGGAAAAAGCAGAGGGTGAATCAGAGGTTACAAACAGATTACGCTGATGCCTTTTCCACCGAATGAAAACAAAACACTCTGAGTAAGCTGATCTAAAGATGGGATTATTCCACATGCAGAGAATCAGGTTCATGTTTCCAACACTGCCTTCATGTGCTTTACCTAATTTGGATCTTCTGACTCGGCTCCAAACACAAATAAGATCATTAGCGCCACGAAGCAGAAGATGTTTTCTTCTTCTCTGCAGGCTCTGAACGGCTTCGTCCTGGTGGTGACGGCTGATGGAAACATCTTCTTCTGCTCTCATACCATCCAGGATTACCTCGGCTTCCATCAGGTACTCGCTCACCCGTGACCCAGAACCAACTTCCTCTGTGAGATCCAAACCTGGCGGCGAGGAGCCCCCGCTGTGGGAGCTGACGATGAAACAGGAAGTCTGGGTTAGATGGAGGAGAGGCTAATCTTTAGCCACAGATATCAAACAATCAAACACATTTTCATGAAATAAAAGCATCAAATAAACACAAATATGAATAGAATAAAACCCACAACAATCAACAGTCATTTGTTGTTGATCTCTCCTAACATACAGAGAGTTACCGGGATTATTCCCACATGTTAAACATCTCCGTTCACTTCATTAGCTGAATCCTAATATCCATGATGCTAATTAACCAATTAGTCACCTTTGTTTAGGGATTTGGTTCTATGAGAGATTGGTCCTTTATAAACAAGCTGATAGAATTACTCAGCTTCCGTCAGCTTCTTCTGACACAGAACCAAAAACTAACCTGACTCCGCCAGATGGATTTGCTCCGCATATCCATCTGGAAACCTTCCTTTGAAGTAATTTTGGGAAGGGGAGAAAATATTGGTTAGCTGATTGGCCTATGTTGGTGATAGACAGGCCAAATAAACCAATCAGATCAACGAAGCATATGACGTACTAACAGAGCGACAACGAAAACACAAGCCAGGCTACTCTTGCCGAAACCAGTCGGGAGAAGAGCAAAAACATCTTTTCCTCTGAGAAAAGCCTCCAGAGCAGTGTTTTGCTCTTCTTTCAGTGAAGAAATACTCTGTAATTCCGATAAAACTTGCTCGATAGCCACGCTAACGCTAGTTTCATCGGCTGAAGCCGCCATGTTCTTTAGACTGAACTGTCGCGCTTCTCGTTGCGTCACACCTCAACCCGCCTCAAAGCCAACGCTGATTGGACGTTCGTTTGGTGAACGGCTCCAAACGGAGAGTCTCCAGACTGATTAGCGAGTGAAACCATGAAAGCTCGCAAGATCAGGATGGTCTCACGAGGCTAAGCAAAAACGGCCTCTGCTAACAGAGTAGCCGATGCTAGGCTACAGGAATAAGAGTGATGTCGGCGTTTAAAGTGTTAAAAATATGTTGCAGCTTGGTGAAAAAGTTGTCTTGCACTGTGAGAATTCAACACTACAACGGCAATAACTTGTGCAATGTTTTCTATGAAATTTATTGTTAGATACCCAGTGCAATAACTGTTTCTCCATATTTGAAACCCAGTGCAATAACTATATATATATATATATATATATATATATATATATATATATATATATATATATATATATATATATATATATATACAAATATCCATCCATATAAAATACCCATGTAAACACCCTGTGCAATAACCCTGTATTATAATCCTACTGTAAAAAAAATCAATCAGTCACAATTTACCTGTCTTCTAATATATTTATTTATTATTTAATTATCTTATTTTACCTTTAGATTATTTTAATGTTTGGGTTTATATTTCATGCAACCCATTGGTTAATTGGCTACATGCCAAACTCCACTACTTCCTGAACTGCAGCAGCTTTGTTTCCTCAGTTTCATTGCTGGCCAATGTTGTCACGGTAACTTAGGTCAGACACACCGGGATCAATCATCCTGCAATGAAAGACGGGAGACAGAGGAGCTGGCTGAAGTTCAGGAAGTCGTGGAGCTTTGCATATAACCCATTCTGTTGTTTCTAGATCTATTGTCAATGACTATTTTTCTTTATCTTTCTTTAAACAAACCATTATCTAACATTCAGCATTACAAATTAACTAATGAAAGTGTGATTTGTGCTGATTGAACCAATCATATTGGGTCAATATTTGTATTGGCCAATGCTGAAAGCTGCAATATCAGAAATAAAAAAATGTATAACAAGAGCTCCCTGCTGTATATCCATCCATAGATGCTGAATGCAAGGCCTGATTAGTGTTTTTTTTTTAATCAAAAGGACAAAGGCTGGCTATCTGCTGATATAAATATTTAAGATCATAAGTCTTCAACACAACATTTTATTTTTTTATTGGAAAAGTCATTTTACTCTCTTTTTAAGCTTTGAATGATCAGGAAATGATACAAGCAAAGGGAGATCTCTCAAACTATGAAGTACGGTGGTGGTTGCATCATGCTGTGGGGCTGTTTACTGCAGGAGGAATTGATGCACTTCTCCCAGATATTTTAGAAACATGCTTTTGGTTTTTATGCCAACAGATGAGTAATAATCACAATATCAAGAAAATCCTCATTATAGAAAACCCAGAACATTAAATAATGAAACTTATCTGTTTCTGATCTGGTTTACGTCTCTGATTGTTCCAACTTTGAGAAACTGTACATACTTTCAGCTAACATTACTGACCAGGAAGAGAGAAGCACTTTGTTCTGATTGGTCAGAGGACTGGTTCAAAATGCACAAATGGAGAATCAGTGTGATCCAGTTATTGTAACAACAAAGTGGCGCTTCCTGCAGACTAATCTCCCTCTAGACAACGGGCCCGTCTCACAGCCTCTACGGCTGTGACCAACGTTCACGCTTTGGAAGGGAACCTAAAGTCGTCTCATACCTTCAGGTTCCAGGTGTGATTCGCACCTGAGGCCCGTCGCCTCCTGCTGACCAAAGAGGATCTGAGTGAACAAAGAATGGAGTTTTTGCTCATATTTTCTGACTCCATCAGGTGATTGAAGCTGAGCCCAGGTCCGATCTGATCATGTGCTGAAGTCTTGTCAGACTCTTTATCTGCTCCAACCTCGGAGCCTCACACGATGCGATCGTTATTCCATCAAAGCGCTGGAAGTACCGTCAACTTTTAATCTTTCGTCAGCTGGAACAGCAACGAGATACAGGTTCAGCTCACTGGGTCGGGACACCAATCCGCAGCATACAGTCAACAGAATCGTTTCACGCAACACTTCAGCCTGTCAAATTCCTTCTGTTGACCCGGCCGTGACTCCTCCCCACTGGGAGGGCGGGCCCGCTCATATCAAAAGCCGGGGCAAGCTGATTTTGGACCCTCTTAGCTGGTCTCTGGCTGCTGCTCGGCCGTCTGAATAAAACCATTAGGGACAATGCGTTTCTTTTGGCAGCTGGGCTGCCATGCTTTTCATCTCAGCTCTCAGCAGTTAAGTTAAAACAGATAATGCAGAAGGTTGGAGAAATTAGAGACCTGAAGAGACCATCAGGTAGAGGTGGGAGGGGCAAAACCCTTCAATTTGATTCAATACATTTCTATAGCACCAATTCACAACATTTCATCTCAAGGCACTTTACAGTTCAACCAGATCATCCAGGCTGATTGATTCAAAGTTTTCTATCTAAGGAAAACCAGCTGATTGCATCGACTCATTGACTCTTCAGCAATCCCTCACACTAAGCATGCTTGTAGCGACAGTGGAGAGGAAAAACTCCCTTTTAACAGGAAGAAACCTCCAGCAGAACCAGGCTCAGTGTGAGCGGCCATCTGCTGAGGCCCACTGGGGTTCAAGGAGACAGAAGCAGACATAGAAAAAGAAGCATAGATACAAAAGGCAACTGTCAACCAGCTCCACAGGCGGCCCCGTCCAGGAAACACACAGCCAGGCAAACGAGCTCCGACCCAGCTCCCATGTCAGAGGATGAAGAGAGCACATCCAGTTAGTCACAGTCAGAGAAACAGGACTACACTGGAAAACAAGCCGATCTCCAACATCTATAATCATATAATTGATGGCAGCTGCACAGCTGATATTTCTCTCCAGGATGGAGTCCCCGCCAAACAGGAACAGACCAGATGAAGCTACTATGAGGAAAAGCAGAGAGAGCAGAACGTTAGAGATTGAACTAAGAGATTCTGCAGAGTGGGAGAATAGAGATAGAACGAAGCGGAATGATGAAAAAGGGGTTCCTATGTCCTCCAGCAGTCTAAGCCTATAGCAGCAGAACTATAGAGATAGCTCAGGATAACCTGAGCCACTCTAACTAGAAGCTTTATCAGAAAGGAAAGTTTTAAGCCTAGCCTTAAAAGTAGACAGGGTGTGTTCCAGCAGCACTTCTAGATAACATACAGCTAGAATCACCAACCAACTGCAGGTTTCCTTCTTTCCTTACTGGATTAGATGTTCCTCAGTCACAAGTTCTCCATCAACAAGCTCCTTCTGTTGCATATATCTCCACCGGTAGATTAAAGCTTATTTAACATTCATACAAGTTTTCCAGTTAGATTTTAGCAGTTTGTGTTTGTACCAGAATTTCAGCCCTAATCTAGAAGCTTAATGTCAGTCTGCTTTATCCAGTCTGGGTTCATTGTCCTGAAGAAACACCCACCAGGTTCTGGTTTCAACCTCCGATTTGACAGGAAGTCAGAAAATGTAAATTCCATCTGAAAGCCCACAGTATGATGCTGCCACCACCATGTTTTACAGCAAGTTTAGCTTTTTATTTCAAAGCTTCTTCATAAAATATTCATTCAGTAAATATTTGGCTGATTTTAAGTAAAGTTGAAGGATTGTCCTGGTAGAGGCCCACAGAATGATGACTCCACTGCCGTGCTTGACCTCTTCCTTCGTCCCCAGAACGGAGCGAGAAGGAGAACTGACGCTCTCGTTTTCTCTCTGTCAGACGGATGTGATGCACCAAAGTGTGTTTGAGCTGATCCACACTGAAGACCAGCAGGAGTTCAAGAGGAACCTGCACTGGGCCCTGAACCCCCCGGTCAGCCTGGAGCCCCCCACCGATCCTGCAGGTTTGTTTCCCAAACATTCAGCCCAGCTTCCTTCCTGCAGATATCCTGGTTTCTGTGTTTAAACTTCTGATGGTGAGGTCAGGGAGCTGCGAGGAGCGGCGACCTTCCAGCTCGCCCCCAGATACTCTAACTGTACACAGCAGTTTACACGGCTGTCACTGTGAGTTAGGATCACAGCAGCAGCAGCTCATGTAGGTCAGCCCATCCTCCCATCAACCATCTCTGCTTCAACACGTTTTCACTCAGCTGTGTCTAACGTGTTCAGGTGTGGAAGCGACGTCCTCCCGCCCGGTGAGCTACAGCCCCGACCAGCTCCCGCCTGAAAACTCCTCCTTCCTGGAGCGAGCCTTCGTATGCCGCTTCCGCTGCCTGCTGGATAACTCCTCGGGTTTCCTGGTGAGTCCGAAAGGTTTCCTCTCTTTCACCGGGAAACGCTTTAGAGCTCAGATTCACGTCTGACATCCAATCGGATTCATTTTTCTGATCTGCTCTGGAGATAACCTCACTGGACCCCTGATCTCTGTCAACTTGTAATCTACCTTATTTGCATTCTGTCACAAATAAACAGGGTTCAAACAAGTGCTTGAAATCCTTCAAAAAGCTTGAATTCTCAATATACGTTAATATAATATAGAGCAGAGATCTTCAACAGGGGGTCCGTGACCCCCAGGGGGTCCACGGAGGTACTGCATGGGGGTTGCAAAGCTTTGGTTGATTAGTTTTTTTTTTTTATATTCCCCCCTGCAATTTTTTCCACTAATTGAAATGTCTTTAAATCCACATTAACATGAATTCAACACACTGTGGTAAACAGATAAATGGAGGCAGAAGATGTCTTTCAGTTATCAATGCTCACATTCAGAGACACACAGGAGCTCTTTCAAGCTGGACACCGTTTCATTCACAACACCTGTCCCATCAACCAGGAATCAGAAATACTTTAATAATCACAGGGAGGAATTACTTTAGTTACATTACTCCATCTGTAATAGAGTGACTATAGAACCAGTTTTAAAGAACACTATTTCATAGAATATATATAATAAGGGGGTCCCCGCTCCATCTCGCCATCAGTATGGGGGTCCTTGGCCTGAAAAAGGTTGAAGACCCCTGATATAGAGAAATAAAATAATTAACCACTGAGTCCGGTGCGCCTAATTACAGCTTTTGCTTCAGTTTCCTGTTAGGCTGTTGTCATGACAACCTGACTCCCAAATGGACAGAATGTTGAATGAACATTCAGGGAAGATTGGAGGATGATTTTACCAGAAAATATAAAGTATAGACAAATGGCTCTAAAATGAAGCGAACCAACATTAGGAAAACAGTAAAGCGCAGAAAAGAGATTTTGTTTTTCGCAATGGGAAAGCCTGCAGTCATGTGAGGGGCACGACACACAGGCACACGCCCCCTAACCGTTAATTATCTATCCTTATAGTTAGATACATGCTAGGTATACGCAGAGGCGTAGCCAGAAAACGGGTGGCCAGGCAATAAACAATGCTCACCGAAAGTGGATAGACGGCAGAACCTCGGGTTCCAACAGGAAAATTAACAAGCAGAACATCCGTCTTTTCTAAATATAGACTAACTATACATTCCCACAGACTTTGCTAACAAATAGACGCATATATTTAAACATCTGTGCTTTCTAGATAAAAGTTATAGTGGATAAAATTCTTTTAGGTTTGAGTTTTGGAGCGAACGTCTTTTCCATTGTCATTACTCACCTACTTTTATCAATAATCATTCTGCATAAAATTGATATTTACAAAACTAATACCTACATAAATTGATTATTTAATAAGTTTTTACTAAAATAGTTTTCTATGACTTGTGGAGACGCATCATTTTCTCTTTACCCCAGAAAACAGTAAATCTAGTTCTGAAAAGAGCAGGAATTCTGCATCTATCATCTTTAATGTTAGTATATTGATGTGCATAATTAACCACAGTGTTTATGTTGTCAAATAATTAATAAAATATGAAAAATTAAAATGTTTTAAATATTTCACTTGAGAGTATTACTGCTGCCACCATCTGTATTAGAGGGAACAAATTGTAGGGGTGGCCACAGGGGTGGCCAATGACTGGCTAAGGCTGGCCATTGCCACCCCTGGCCCCCCATCTAGCTCCGCCCCTGGGTAAATGTGACATAGAAGCGCTGCTATAGCGGAGGGTGATTCTGACAAGGCGTAATTCCAAGCGATTAATCCCCTGCACTGGAAGCGTGCATTCATCAGGAAGGAAGAATCCTTCTAAAACGCCTCGTTTTACTTTAGTTAAAGTAATAGAAGAGTTTCATTACACTGTCGCTCAATTAGTGGGTCAAAACTTAAAATGTAACACTTGTTATCTCTTGGTGTCGTTATGGGATTATTTGAACCGATTAAGTTTGTCTGATGGATAATTAATGGTTAAAACTGGATTGATCGTGACTAAAACAGGTTCTCAGAAAGTAAACAGCAGTTGTTTTCCTGCTAAATGGAATATAAGACAGATTTAATAAGATGTTCAATATATTAAGGAAACATGTATCTTTTAAAAAATATAGCAATATATATGAATTTTATGCTTAAAATTATTTAGACTTCTCCATTTTTTTGAGTTTTATTCATTTCAAGCACTCCAGTACATTTTCTATGCGCTGACCAACTGTTTGGCGTATTTTCTAAGGATGATTTGACATAATGTTTTTGAAATTAAATGTGCTTTTATTTATTTAGCGGCAATTCATATCATGTCATGTTATGTCACTTTACAAAGTCAATGCCATAAATGGTCCAGACAAATGGGTCTTTCTAAGGAAACCCAGCAGACTGCATCGAGTCATGAGGAGCTGATAATTACAGCCGATTTATAACGTTAAGGTATAACTTGACCTCTGACCTTGAAAAGCCTTGAAAGGTATTTGAATTTGAGCATGAAAAGGTGTATGATCCCTGCATGAAGGGCAGCAGATGGCTTCCTGAAGGGATCTACATGATGCAGAAGGTTTACTTTGGGAATTAGCGGTCATTACATCATTACAGCCCGTCTGTTTCACCATGCGTGGCGTTTGGCTAACGGTGACTGATGGTGTCCAACAGGCTGAGAGGAACAGGTCTGAGGAACCAGCAGCAGAGACTGGAATCATCTGTCCTGCTCTCATATTAATTAATGGATGACTGATGGTGAGATGCTGACCATGAAATGCCTTCCTTGCAGCCGCTGAGCATCCAGGGCAGACTGAAGTTCCTCCACGGTCAGAGCCGTCCGCAGAGCGGGAGCATCAGCCCACCTCAGCTGGCCCTGTTCGCCGTGGCGACACCGCTGCAGCCTCCCGCCATCCTGGAGATCAGAACCAAGAACATGATCTTCAGGACCAAACACAAGCTGGACTTTACGCCTATGGCCTGCGACGCTAAGTACGTCCTGCTATGACCTGAACCGGTCTACCCTGGTTCCTGTGTGTAACGGTGTGTCTGGTTTCCTGGACCGTTTAGGGGGAAAATCGTCCTGGGCTACACCGAGGCCGAGCTGAGGGTGCGAGGATCAGGCTACCAGTTCATCCACGCCGCTGACATGCTTTACTGCGCGGAAAACCACGTTAGAAGTAAGTCAGCTGCTGCTGCTTCCCTCGGCTGAAAGGCTCCTGGTGCAAATGAGTGGAACCTAGTTAACTCGTATATCGGATGACCCGGTTAGTCGCCATGTAGCCCGCCCCACTGCCACACTCTGATACACATCCAATCAGGCAGCCATGATCCAAAATTTTCCACTCAGACTTGGAGATCCAACAGCTGGAAAGAAGTTCTCTGCTGCTGGTTTTACACCAGATCAACCTTTTACGCTGATATTAAACATGTCAGCATGGTGAGAATCATCAGCAGAAGGAAAGTCTGTAATCTCACAGGATGGGAGTCAAAACAAGGAAATGGAACTAATCCCTGCAAACAAATAATTCAAGGTTTACAGCTGATGTTTGTTAGAAAAGAAACCATAAAGGGAGTGATAGAATGATTCTATAGAGTATCTGGTCCTCCAGGTCTCTGAATAGGGTGTGTAACATTGGTTGGGTTGAAAATGGCATATTAGCTGTTCTATGAGCCCCAATGCAGCCTGGTTAAATTAATGAAAAGACAGGTTTTCTTCCTTTTATGGTATGATCATGAATATTTAGATGAGCTGTGCTCTGATTGGTTGGTTCATAACGAGCAAAGCTGCTGAGCAAAGATGCATCATAGCAACAAGCCCTCACTCACTGAAACATCTGATTGTTGATATGGTAGGGGGACCTGATGTCCTCTTTTTCCTGGACATGTCCTACTTTTTGTACCTAAAAGAATGTCCGGGGGGAATCTCAGAATCGTCCGGGATTTTGTTCGACTACAGTGCAGCATGCAGTCGAAACACACCGGGCACTCGAACCGAGCCGTCAGCTCTAGGGCTGGTCCGGGAACCCCGATGGACGGGGGGCAGGGAGCCAGCAGGGGACGGAGCAACCAAACCTGACCAGGTGACGGTAGCCTGGACACCAACGGCCCCGTGCTTCCCCGCTCCTCCAGCTGAGGACAGGCGGCTCATGGCTCTCTGCCCAGGTCTGGTCCAGTCAGCAGCCCCCCCTCAAACCCAAATCTGGTCAGCCTAGATATGCTAGCACTGCTATCAACAGCGACAGAATCATAC
Source organism: Cyprinodon diabolis (assembly GCA_030533445.1). Taxonomy (NCBI): domain Eukaryota; kingdom Metazoa; phylum Chordata; class Actinopteri; order Cyprinodontiformes; family Cyprinodontidae; genus Cyprinodon; species Cyprinodon diabolis. The sequence goes on from CM060085.1 coordinate 20,351,069, forward strand.
TTCCAGGTTGCGGCTGTGATTGCCTTACGGTCGAACAGCCCCTCGTTTCAGTAAAAGAAGTTTAGCAAATCCTGCTTTGAAGATTTTGGAAGCTGTCTTTGGTAAAATGCTTCATCAAATGAACAGCTGAGCATCAAACTTTGCAGGGATCCATGCCTGTTGAGTCTTTAGATCCTTGGGAAGACTGTGAAAATAGAACGCTGCATTTCTGCCCGTGGTTCTGGCTCATTTTAAACAGAGAAACTGCTTTGTAATTCTTGTAGTAGTAAACCCAACTGTAGGCCAAACAGCTAAACTGGTGTCTTCCATCTTCCTTTATTCATGTTCTCGGGCAGTGAACCAGTGGGCTGGTCTGGATGTCACTTTCAGGGCGTGACAGAAGTACAGGCCAGAACCAAATAAGGAAACATCCCCAAGTTTACGTCAATTGAGGGCTTCGTTTGGATTCACCCGCATTAAGGTGGAAGTTTAGAATAGTGAGATTTGCAGAGAAAGGAGGTGTTGATGGAGTTTGAACTTCTCTGTACGTCTATTTCACCCATTGAACTATCGTTATTCATCTATGAAAATGGAAACTAGATTATGCATTCTATGACCCCTTTAAGGTTACGATGGTCCAGACTTTGACTAGACCACCACAGCATCTTAATAATTTTCTTTTTCAGTCGTTTTCTTCCTGACAAGCTGCTGATTTTGGTCTCATCAAGTCTTGATTTTCATTTAAATGAAGATTTGAGTTTCCAGGGAAAATACTTTCTCATTCAAATCACAGTCTGTGAACCATAATGACGCACCAATATACTGGAATACGTCCAAAAACATGACATAAACCAGTCTAGTTCTGTTCCCTGATCCCTGCGGCAGCATCAAACCTTTCTAAGATAATAATTCAGTCGATTATAAAAAAGAAAATCTTAATTCTGATGCCAACACTGGCGTTTTAGGAAGGACTGGTTTTGAGTCGGCGGCAGTGAAGCCGAGCCGGTTCTCCACCCGCTGTGGACCCCTGTGACCCTGCTGTCACTGCGGCTGAGGTCAGACCTCTGCTCTTCTCATTACTGTGACATCTGCTGCTGGCGGTGCAGGCTGTAATGCAGGCTTTGAACTGATGGAGCCCCTGCTGCGTCTCTTCACTAGTGTTTGGATAAATGCATGGATGCAGACCCGGCAGAATGAAGAAGGATGCTGTCAAAGATTCTGTTAAATAGAGGGAAATGCAGCATAAAATTAGGCTTTTAAATGGATCAGGACAGTTTGATGCACAGGATGAGGATTTTATTCTCTGACAGAAAGGAAAAGGACTTTTTTTTCTGCTGTTATTTTCATCCTGCGACAGAAGCTTTGATGATTGTTGGTCTAACATCGCTTGAGTCCCAATAGAGATACTCCAACATCTTCTCTGCTGTGGTTTCAGTGATAAAGACTGGTGAAAGTGGCCTGACCGTCTTCCGGCTGCTCACCAAAGACAACCGATGGAAGTGGGTCCAGGCCAACGCCCGGCTGGTTTACAAGAACGGGAAGCCGGACTACATCATCGCCACCCAGAGGCCTTTGGCGTCAGTGCTTCTCTCTTATCCTCCCACTTTTCTTCAGGGTTTTCCTTCACTGATGTCTTTGTTTGTTCATCTGCAGGGAAGAGGAAGGAGGAGAACACCTGAGAAAGAGATCTATGCACCTTCCCTTCACCTTTGCCACCGGAGAGGCTCTCCTGTACCAAACCAGCCACCCGCTGCACGGCTTCCCGGATTCGTCCCACGGTAAAGCCAGAGGCAGCAAGTCCAAGAAGGGCAAAATGGACAAGAGCTCCTCAGATGAACTCAACCCTAACTCTCTGCTGGGGGCGCTGATGAGTCAGGATGAGTCCGTGTATGTCTGCCAGCCGGATGCGGAGCCTCGGACGTTCTTCCACGGCGGCGGTCCCGGTGAGTCGGACGCCTTGTTGAGCAGCGGCAGCTGGAACCTCGTCTCCAACTGGCAGCTTGGGACGTGCAACGGGGACGGCTTCGACCCTCTTCTGTCGACGTTGGACTCTCTGTCCCTGGACGGAGACGACGCTTGCTCCAACAGCGAGCTCTTCAGCGCTCTGGAGAGTCTGGGCCTCAACGCCGACGACCTGGAGCTGCTGCTGCTGGACGAGCGGATGATGCAGGTGGAGCTGGATCCCAGTCACGTTCCCTGTCTGAGCGACCTTCTCACCAACAACGAGATCCTCACATACGTCCAGGACACTCTGCAGGGTGAGCCAGGGAGCGGTGGCCAGCCTGCGGACTCTGCCCCCCTGCAGCCGATCTTGGCACCTGCTCCCCCTCTGGACCAGACCGCCTTCAGGCAGCCCATCGTCCAGCTGTCCCAGCAGATGCAGCAGCATCTCCAGTCACCCTTACATCCTGCTGTGGTGCAAGCCGACAATCCAATCAGTTTATCCGACAGTCTCTGGGTGGAGAACCATCATCAGACCCAAGCCATAGATCCACAGCTGGACGCTGAGCATCTAGACCCACATCTGGATTCCCAATGGCAGCTTCAGAGAAACACGGAGAGCACAGCTTCACCAGGTTTCCAGAACGGATCTCACATCCCAAACCAGAGCACGACTTTCCTCCCAGATTACAGCATCTCCAACCCTTTGGATGGCTGCACCGGTCTGCTGAACGGCGGGACAGCGGCGGACATCTGTCAGCGTCTGGGCGTCGTCACCACGGCGCTGCAGCCAGCACATCTGGGTCAGCAGAGACAGGTGTCGGCGAACTGTGGGGTGCATGAAACGCCGCAGCTCGTCTCTCTGCCGGCCCTCAGCTGCAGCATGTTCAGCCCTGCAGCCGACGGAAAGGTGAGAGGTCAGGAGGCGACGTAACATGAAGGGATGTTTGAATTCCTGTTAGATCAGAAAAAATTACTCTAGATTCCCAGTTTATTTTATTAGATTAAAAATAACTCACATTTTTAGTTGTAGTGATATTCAGTTTGGTGAATTTAAACTTTCAAAGTGGAAGACTTTACTCCCATCCGTCCATCGGAGGCCAATCCTTTATGCTCTGCTCTGAAATCCAACCAAATATCAAAAAGATCTGCAGCCCTGCAGCTCTGCGCTGCTCCCTTTCCCTGTCGGGAAAATAGATTATTTGATTTCTGAGTCGGCTGTGGCGGCCTGGGGCCGACGGGGAGCTCAGAGTAAACCGCCATGATGAAAGTGGACATGTCATGTAAATACGATGAGGGAGAGACGCTCAGTCACTTTACATCCAGAGATTTCACATCCTAGACGAAGCTCTGCTTGGCTTTATGCTGCTGACTGACTGCTGAGTGGAATCACATTATGTTCATTCTGTGAATAATCCTGACTTCTGCTCTGACTCTCCTGATTGGCTCCAGTGCTGCGCTGCAGGATTCCTGGATCACTGGGCAGGAAGGTTTAGCTGCGTAGCTCCGATCCTGCACATGGTGGCTGACAGTTACTGAAATGCTGCTCTTAACGGGAAAGGTCTCAGAAAAGGTTCCAGTTGAACGGTTGCTGGGATGATTTCCTGGAGTTGGTCAGGAATCCAGCAATATTTTTCCTGATTCATTTAGTCTCAGACTGTCAGGTCTAACACCTAAAACACTGTAAAACAAGGAAAGAAAGGCACAGAGTCAGAATTCTTTTTACTCGCGAGGAGAGTAGGAAGAGACCGTGCAGGTACATCTCCGCCCCACTCTGCCGGTCTTCAGCTTTCTCCTCGCTATTTATTAAAGTCAGAGGGGGAGGTCCCTAGTTACACAAGCTGAGGTTGCGCTAAAGGAATAGGAAACAAGAAATACAATTAAATTTGCAGCCTCCGTGAACAGGTCAATTTGCATTTAAATGTCTTGCGGTCAAACGGTCCGAGAACCTCCTGGTTTCGTTAAGCTTGAGCCATTTTCCTGAGAGTTGACCTATACTGCTTGTGCAACACCTCTCTGGAACAGTAATATGTCACACATTATACATAATAATAGTTCATTGGTACACAACCCAAGAAACACAAACAGAGTAAGAGTATAAGAGCAATATCTCTAACACAGACCTTCTACATTTACTGATACTAGAAATATGTGCAGCATTCATTGATATATAGCTACAGATTTAGATGTGAGTCGCGTTTCCCTTTGGTTTCTGTGATATTGATTCAGTTTGCTGAATATTAAAGACTGTTTAACACTGAAAAATAAAGTCAAGAGTAATCAGTGTATATTTTGCGCCTGATATCAGTGACTTTTATCTTTTTTTTTTTTTGCCCAGCATTTTTATTGTCATTACGCTGTCCCAAGTACAGAGCAACAAAAATAAGTCTCTGCATTTAATCTATGCCCTTGGAGCCTTGGGCTGCCATTGTGCCATTGTGCCTGGCCCGGGGAGCAGTGTGGGGTTTAAGGGCTGGTTATATTCCCACAGCAGGGTGTCACATTGAGCTTGTCGCAGGTATGATGCAGATATTTTTGATTTATGCTGAATCTTATTCCACACCACAATGCAAGCGGGAAAATCATGAACTAGCTGGGGGTTTAGATACGTTCGAGGAGGTGAGGGTATCAACAATGGAGGGACATGAGGAAAAGAGCGGGAATCCAGGTGGGAAAAGGGTCCCAGCATTCTCACGCACCTTGCTCGTCTAGCCGGTCCATCTTCACCAGTCGTTTTCCACAATGGCGGTCATACAAACAGATTTGTTTGTATGACCGCAAAGCTGCTTCTGTAGCCGGTAAGGTGCTTGGTACCTAGAGAGGATGTAGATCTGACCAATCAGAGGCCTCCTGTCGGCAGCACTGTCTGCGGTCACCTGCAATTTTGGAGAGGTGCACCAGAGTGTCTGCGGAAGAGGTGAGGACGTCTCTGCGTTCACTGCCCTATGCAGACCAACCTGGTTTCCAAGTATAAATCAGCCTTAAAGGTGTCTGTGTGCGTGGGGCTCGAACTCATAACCTCAGGATTCCACTAGGTGCCCTAACCACTACCCAAACACCGATACAAAACCGTACTTCCTGTTTGCAGGACGGGTAACTTGCCACTTGAGCTAGCCAGCCGCTTAGCTTTATGCTGAAAAATCGTTAAACATTAATTAGGTGAAAGATGAACATAAACAATAAAAGTTGCTCAAGAATAACTCCTGGTGGGACTCCATATTTGATCCATAGTTGCTTAGATTAATCATCACAAAATGAGCAGTTAAGTAGCCTCACTTTGCAAAGTGAGCCAATGAACCAATTTAAACAGTGTCTCATTATTTTACTACATTGATTTAGAAATTGCCTTCATGTGTTTGTTAAAAGTAACCTTTGGGTCCATAAACAGACTTTGATGGCAGGTTTTAGCCTCAACGGATCCATAGTTTGGATGGGTGATCTATTTAGCATTGGTTTTATAATAATAAAAAAAGAAAAAAACCTATGATTTATGCTTCTCCTCAATCACAGCATGGTGCTCAACCTGCACAAACACAAACAGGAATTGCATCATTTTCAGTTTTACAAACTGTCCTGGATCAGCTGGGCCTTCCTGCTCTCTCATCGACGGTGTCGTCTCTCCGTGCATGACAGCAGCGTTTGAGCAGAACAAACAAACTGCCAGATCTGGGTAAAGATGGAATGAATCATGAGCGAGAACGGGACAGCGAAGCGGCAGAGAAAGCGAGTACAATAATGAATAGAGTGAGGCCGGGATGAGCCCAGAGAGGCGGCCGGGCCCAGCAGGCATCTCCTCCTCCCCGCTGCATTCAGCCTTTTCTGTTATTCTTCAGGGTCAGTGGCTGTCGCTGAAAGAAAAATACTGGCATGCGGGCCAGTCAGGCATGAGCGCCGCTGACCTACAATTTATCTGTCATCATTACCTAATGCTGCAAACACAGGATGGGGGGGTGCATGGAAACACGGCTCACAGCACTAAAACTGTCTCTGCAGGGAGATGCATACAGTACATACGGAGCAGGACGCTGGTTTAAAGCTTTAGATGCAGGAATAGATGGAAAATGGATGAATTAACAAAAGTCTGAACTTTGTATTGCACTAAACTGGTTTGCATCGAGCCGTATGTCTGTCCAACTTGGACAAGCTGACACTTAAATTGAATGATACCTGGTGGTTTTCCTTCCCCACAGGTGTTAAGTGTCCTGGTTTTCCATAAGTCGACGAAGAGGAAGGCAGCTAAAGTTGTCCAAAAATGTCTAGATGCTTTAGGATCTCTTTGGCCCTGCAAGCCTCAGCAGCCGATACCAGGGTTAAGAAACCTGTTTCTTCCTGACAAGTGGAAGAAACTAGAAGTCCTGGTAATAGATCATTTTTAGGAGAAATAGTTCCATAGAAAAGTCAACTCGCTATATCAACCAGGCTACATTAGGAGAAATCTTAATGAGAATACACAAAGTAAGAATTTATATAATTTTTATATTAGTGTATGTTAAGTTTATACAATACAAATCTAGATGAATGAATATTTAAAAAGAATTTACTAATAGCCTTTAAATAGTAGGAAAATGCTTTCTTGTACACTCACATTTAGAGCTGAAGCAATCTATATTAATCGATTATTGAAATAATTGTCAATTAATTTAGTAATCGATTTATTGTTAGAGTATTGGGCCTCTAAAACACAACTTTAGCTGACTGAGTGACCCACTTAGAGCTGTAATTACACTAAAAATAAAAATAAAAAGTAAACATTTTGCATTTAAGATAAAAAAAAATGTTTTCATCTGTCAATATGCTTTATCCTACGGAAGAGGATTAGGGCCACTAAAAAAAGTAAAAAAAGTTAACGGATTTTTTTATTTTGTTTCAGTATATGAGAAAAAACTCAGAATTCTTAGTTTTTTTCTGAATTTTGACTTTAATCTCAGAAATCTGACTTTAATTTTGAAATTCTGATTTTTTTTTTCTCAGTATTCTGACTTTAATCTCTGAGTTCTGACAGCTAACAAACATGTTAGCATCAAACTGCAGCCATGTCTGTTTTAGAGACTAAACTAACTCTATTGCTTTAATCACCTTCTACTCTTCCATTAATGAAAATGTCGCCTTATTTGGTCATTTTTCACCAATGTGTTACTGGCCCTCCCAAACAAAAAGTCAGAATTCTGACTTTTTTCCCATATTAAACTGAAACAATATTTAAAAATCGGTTACATTTTTTTATTTTTTCAGTGGCCCTAATCCTCTTCCATACTATCCATCCACTCATCAAGTGGAAAAGTTTTACTTACATCTGGTTTGATATAGTAAAAAGTCATCTGTAAGGAACCTTTGGCTATACGATTGTTAATCTAAAAAATAATTGACAGAGTAATCGATTTGGAAAGTTATTGTTGGTTGTAGCCAAACTCAGATTCCACCAGCTGGCTTTCTTCTTCTTTCATTTCTTCTGCTATGCTTTCCTCCAAACCCCTGTTTATAGACATTGAATCCCACCTCAATGTTATTACTGGATTTGGGCCTGCTGAAGTCAAAATATTCACCAAAAGAATCTAAACCTTCCAGTCAATTTGACTTTTCAAGTTTATTCCGCAATAAACTGGAAGAAACTGTTTCTTCCAAGAACCATGGAAAAATCCTGGAAAAAACATCATCCAGAAGAAAGTTCCAACCCTGGCCGATACAACCAAGTATTTCTTGTTAGCTGTTGTGTCTGTTATCGTCTCGGATTATCCAATTTGTTTTTATATCTCTGTGGATTTAACTCTTGCTGAGCCAAAACCGTATAAGTTATTTAAAAAATAGTTTCACTGTGAGCGCCCGCCATCCCTCGACTTTGGCGTATGTGAGTCAATCAGAACAATATTTATGACCACGTAAAAACACTTAGTCTCATACATTTTTGTCAAAAACCAATGGAAAAAGGCTGATTTTCATCCACTTTTGGTCAGCCTGGAGGGGTTTGATGGAAAACTATAAATCCTACGTTAACTGCTTTACGTGTGATCAAAGGAAAGAGCCAGGAAGTAGATGGAACTTTCTGAACGTCTGTGTTTGTTTCCAGGTGGAGAACGGATGCCTCCTCAGCTCTGCCAACGGAGGGTACATCAGGACGTGTCTAATTCCTGGAAGAAACGGAGTGGAGGCGTGCGACATTGCCGTGTCGTGTACCGACGGAGTCTCCAACCTACCAGACCCCCAGAAATCTGGGTTCTTCCTCTGATTGGACGACACAGAGCAGAGGTGGGGCAGACGGACCTGCTTTATTTGTTTTTTTTTTACATGGAACAATGAGGATCTGATCCTCTTTAAAAGACATTCTCTGTTCACTGCTGTGGTGAAGATAAAAAGTCCAAGAGGACGCCTCTTTCTGAAACGGTTCGAAGCGTCTTCATGCTACCTGGAACAAATCTGAGAAGGTTCTCCGTCCTCATCACTACCTTTTAAGATTAAGGTCCTCTTATGCAAACAGATGTTGGTTTAATATCCCCGCAGCCTGGGATAATCTGCAGGGCTTAGACTCATTTAAATCTACTAAACAAGAAGCTTTAGTGCAGAGTTTAATGTGGTCACATGGAGCAAACGGGGTCAGGAGATCAGGTGGAGCATCTTTATCGTTTATCAGAAGATATTTAAGGAAAACCAACCCCAGTTGGAGATTTTAAAGCAATCTGCAGTATCTAAATGTTTTATTCAAAGTGATATTATGCTCACCGCCGTTTTTTTTTTGTTCGGGAAAACGATCAAGGGTATTGGGGGCTTTAAATGCACTTAGAGGAATCTATAAAAATAAACTTCTTCTTTTCCTGGAAGTTCTTAAAACAGAAGGAGAACAGGAGCGTAAAAACCCTGATGCTGCATTTTGAGGTTCATCCAGTTTTTCTGGTAAGAGACTCGGTCAGAGAAGAAAAGTTCAAAAGCATTTGTTATGTTTGAGCCGAGATGGTCGTAGAAGCTCCGGTTGATGCCTTGTCCAGGAAACAAACTCCTGCCGAATGGGAAAAAACAAACGTATTCACACCCTCGGCAGAAGATAGGACTTAGCTGTTTAGTTTTCCTTTTAAATCTATATCAGATATCACAAAAATAAAATAGTATCTCCCGGATCGATTCAGTCGTGGTTAAAAGTAACTTAACTTTAGGGTGCGTTGGATTTCACTGAGGTTTTTAGACATTGATTCGCTGCATTGCGTTCTTTAAGGGGAGTCCTTCCCTTTGGTACGACCTCATTTATGTTTCAGCTTTTGTGTCTGTTGTTTTGCTGATTGCCTAGTTTGATCCAAAGTTCCACTTCACTTTTAACTGTAGGATCCTTTAGTAAACAGAGGAGTTCAGGTCCTGATCATCACTCCTCCACCTCCATGCTTTATTAGTCTTCTAAATGCCAGCTGTGCTCTGCATTGTTACCTTCTTTCTGTCAGATTTTGTAAAAGTCCTGTGGTTCTTCAGATAAGGCCTATTTATGCTTCTGACCCATAGCCTCTGCAACCGTCAAACCTGTCTCTGTGCGTGACCACGCCCTCCCATGCAGAGGTTCTGCAACCGTCCTCACGTACCTCAAAAAAAATCCAGAATTCTTGTCCTCAAGAATTCCTCAAGCGGAAGTGCGCAGACCTCAAGCAGCTGTAATTGGTCCTTGGTATGACTTTCTGGCTGTCTGTGTGGTCGTCCTTCTCGATTCGGTGCCGGGGCGTGCCATTTTTAAAAACCGAGGAACGACTACAATGGAAGCTCGTCTCTCTCCCCTATTTATGAAAAGAAAAAGAAAACCGTTGATAAACTTGACAGATCTCTCTCTGACAATCACCTCCTACTGATAATAAACCGTCCCACAGCCTTTACGGCTGCGTTTTCCTTTTCTTTCAGTGTAGATCTCACGTTTTTAATAAAAAAGATCTCTCCTGGGTTAAGATGCTGTTCAGTCTCATTAAGTGGGCTTTGTTTTACAGCTGCGCTGCTGTTTTGTTTTATCGTTCATTTTAATAGCTTTTCATAATCCAATTCAAATGTTGTAAACTGTGTTCAGCACAGAGACAGAAGTGAAAAATAATCAGGACAGATCTGCTCATCCTGCCTAGTTGGAGCCGCTCTATATATCAGTCAGTGTGACGTGGAAAAAAGTTGGATCCGAGACTAAAAAGTTGGACGCAACCGGTGTGTTCAGACCTTAACTACTTTCTTCTCTAAATCTCTGGAAACAATAGTTTTTGTTCTTGGGTTTTTTCTGTAGACGAGGTTTCATCATTTTAGAAACAGACAGGAAGCTGAAATCATTTAACATAAAACTCTAGAATTCAAACTTGTTTTAGTTCTTTTAACCACGACTGAATGTTGAATAAAGAAGTTTTAGGTTCTGGTGCTACCTTATTAGCAGGTCTAAAACAGCAGCAGATCTCTTCCTATAAGTCAGGACTCTCTGTCGGTTGACCTTTTCAATCCAGGTTCCTGGGAAGGAATCAGACACTTTATATGCAACAAGGAGGCTGTTCACACCTGGTGATCTCCTCACTTCTGGCTCGGTTCTGAGATTTCATGGATTCCAGCTCTGAGCAGCTTCTCATCATCATTAACAAACCAGAGATGGACCAAGATATTTCCCTAGAAATATTTTTGCTTTCTTCACTCCAACTGCAGTAAAACGATCCTGAAAGCAGATCTACAGTATGAAAGTGTTTTAATGAGGGAGGAGGATTTACTATTCTGGTTTTAAAATGTACCTAAAAAGCATCTTGGAACCAGTTTAAACTGGTTCCTTCAAGTGTCACACGCTCTCCTTTCAGGCTATAATTTTAGTTTAAATGGTCGTGGAGTCGTTTCTATGCATCCTAATGATTTCCTCTCTATGACACTCCCACAGCATCATGCTGCCACCACCGTACTTCACAGTTTGCCCTTAAACCTGTACATTCTTTTAATCGGAGGGAGGTATTTGGGGTCTTTTTTTAGACTTTTGCATTTGAACAATTTGTCTCTGAGTCCAGATATGTCAGCTGGCGTTCCAAAATGATGTTCTGACTTTAACTGATCCAGTTTCCCTTAAATGGATGACAAAAGCAGGTGTGAACAGCCTAACCCTCAGAGCTGCTGCCATGTTTCCTTCATCCCACTGTGACAGACCATAAACGCTGCGACGCGAACGCGGCCGCCATCTTTCTGACCTGATAGCTGCATTTAGCATTTAGCTCCAACTCGGAAACCAAATGGGAAATGTTAGGATTTGGTGTTGAATGTTCTCAAACACAGAGCTTTCATTTAATGCTGCAGGGAAACCTGCAGCATCAGCAGAAGACAATCCATAAAATGCATTTACAGATTTGCCTCCTTTGTTTTTATACTTCTGTGATTTTCTTACGAGACGAATTATTTAAGAGCACTTATGAGAGCAAATGCTGTATGAAGACATATTATAGAGTCATTTTTAAAGAACCTTAAACTGAATGGTTGTGTATGTTTGTGTTCAATGTTTGCAAAGGTGTTTAATGTCACTGGGCTTACAAACTCTCCCCAGCACTGAAGGAACTCCTAATGGAGGGGGAAAAAAGCATTTTATGATGTAGAAGTACCGTTCTGTTGTTCTGCTTTTATGTTTTGGGGAGTTTGTCACTTTAGCAGAAGCAAATATGGTCCCATGAGGGCGAGCTGAGGCTTGATTAGTTCAGAGTTTCACAATAAAAGGAGCACAAAAGCAGCATTTCTCTGTGTTAAGTTGTGATTTCAGATGTTTTTTTCTATTCCACTTTGTCTGCTTGTTAACGTTGGAAACCAAACTCGCCTCACCGCGCTCGTCCGTGTTATTCCAATTATTTAGCTACTTTTCTTCGTTGAAGCTCTTTGTCGTCAGTCAGAATTTTTTTAAGAAGGAAAAAAATGCAGTTTTGTCTCTGAGCGATGTGTTGAAATGTTCTCTGAGATGCTGAAAATAAACGTTTTTGTGCAATCACACTCGTGCTGTTTTTAAGACCTGTTGTTCCTTCCATGGCCACCAGGGGTCAGCACAGCTCCCAACTCCAGATGAACTCCCTACAGACTAGCTTCTCCAACAAAACGTAAGGGATGAAATCGTGTTAAAAGTGACTAAAATAAGAAGAACTTTGACAGTATTTAATCTTCTCTCTGGTTTAAAGGTTAATGTGACGTCAGATGTTTCATCTGGAAGAATCCTAGTTTAGAAGAAATAAATCTCAGTTACTACTTTATTACTTTACAAGGGGAATATCACAAATTTTGCGAGTGCAAATCACAATTTTAGGGGAGCAAAACACAAACGTACTAGTACGAAGCACTTAGGAGTGCGAATCACAAATTTCCAAGACTGAATCGTAAGTTTCCAGATTCCAGAAAAATCAAACATCAAACTAGACTTAAAACAACGGAATTATTTGTGATTAATCGTTATTTAAAATAATCGGCACCTAATTTAGTAATGGAATAATCTTTAACAGGAGTGTAGAGACCCGATGCAGAAAACAACTTAGAGCAGTAATTATAGCAAAATTGTAAATATATATAAATATTAAGGATTTAATATAAAAAAAATAAAAATGTTGTCTGTCAGTCTGCTCAATCCAGTACTCCTCAAGTGGAAATGTTTTTGTTTCATTTGGTTTAAATTCAGGGTAGTGCTGGCCTAGTGGTTAGGGCAAAGAGCGTGGAATCCTGAGGTTCTGAGTTCAAGCCCCACTCCCACAGACTGCCACTCTGGGTCCCTGAGCAAGACCCTTGGCACCACACAATGGCCGCCCCCTGCTCCCCAAGGGGATGGGTTCAATGCAGAGAGTGAATTTTTATTGCTCTGTACTTGTAACAGTCTAATGACAATAAAAAGCTGAAATAGAAAAAAAAATTTGGTAAAAACTCTTCTTGCCATCCGATTAGTAATCAATTATTCAGAAAAAAACTAATCAACGGATTTATAGACGATCAAAATAATCGGTAGTTGCAGCCCCACATAAAACTTTGACAAATAAATGGAGAAAAAAACCCGAAACATTTCCAAGGACTAACTACACTTTTAACACAACAGATCCTACATTTAGGAATCCCAGGTTTCCCATTCTGAGGATGAATCTACAGCTCCTGTTAAAGTTGTTACACTCCTTACCAGTTGGTGGCAGAGATGCACATGGATGTTTTTTGCTAACCGCCTTTAAACAACGACAAAAAAAACCCCCCAAAACAATGATTAAATGCTTTGTTTTTGCTTTGATGTTAAAGAAAATTCAGGCGCAACAGCACAGACTGGGAGTGGAACAGCCTGATCAGGGATGTAGATTCCTACTTTATACTTTTGTGATTATACCTTTATGTGGCCAAGTTTTAACTTCTAACATCTGATTTCACTTTTATGTATGAGCTGCCTCTTCTTTCTGACCTGCTGATCCTTTACAGGCAATGATGTGTCTCCCTGAGCATCATTAGTCCACGCACTGTCATGATTTCTGCACTATTATCTTCTAACAGCTGTAACACATACAGACCCGGCAGCTGGGAATAATTTAATGATCCTTAAAACACAAAGACCTCAGAGCTTTTATTTGTTTGTAAAAAATAGCAAGTATAAAACCTGAAAGTGATGCACGCCCTCCAAAAAAAAACCTCCCGGAGAGGCTTTTAGCTGCCGGTGCTCCAGCAAACACACATCCTCGCCCTTCTTTTCTATCCCTTTTTGCACCCAGAGATGTGTGACCTCACACACGGCTGAAAGCGAAACAAACGCAAACTGTTTTAGGAAATCCCCATGCCTGCCAGGACTGCCTGAAATATTTCTGCTAGAATGGTTTCAGTTGCTCCAGATTATAGAAACCAAGCAGCCTTCGACTCAGTTTTAAAAAGAGACAAAATACCTTCTATAAAAATAGTAAGCAGAGTAAAGGATGATTCAAATGATTCGCCCAGGCCTGAGAAAAGAGCCAGAATAGATAAACTAGACCAGGGATACTTTCTATAGAAGGAATGGCATTGATATTTTAAGGTAATTGAAGCATTAGCTACTTAATGAATGTGTTCTGAAAAAAGAAAAAGAAGTACATGTCCTGAGCCTGGTGTACTTTCCATTTAAAAGAAAGACAAAGAGGGTAAACAAAGTTAGCCACAGTTCAAAACCAGAGCTGTCGGCTAGGAGTACTTTCCATTTGAGAGTGAAACATGGTGCAAAGAGTTAGTTTAATGGCAGAGATAGTTAGGAAAGACACTCAGTTAAACACGTTGGGTCAGACGTACCTTCTGATGAAGGGAAAACAAATGGCAACAATGGCTGCAGCTGAGTTTTGCTAAAATCTTCATGATCTACTTTAAATATTTTGTTTTATTCCCAGCAAAGTCAGAAACAGTCAAAGTGGATAAGGAAGCCTTGTGTGACCGAGGCAGCGTGAGTCAGACCCAGAAAGCTTCCTGTTGGAGTGCAAAGCGCTGCCTGCTGGGCTCTGAATCTTTTATGAGAGTTTGTCTTCTCCTGCAGTTTTGCGATGGTTTACTTTGCCGGTTTGTGACGTGATCAATCATCCAAGGAAGAAGTTGTATGTCCCAGTTTAGTTCCTGCCTGCTGCTTTGGGACGCCTAGGAGGCTCTGAGCAGACTGCAGGCACATGATGATGGGATGGATGATTCAGATTGAAAGATGCTGAAAGGCAAATGGAGGAGATCTTTGTTCATTTTGTTCAACCAAGCATCTGTAGGAGGAAACCTGCTGAGGTTAAACACCTTGATCCAGAGCTGCTGCAAAGAAAAGATCTGAAATATTTAAGGAGTGTCTTGAACCACTCAGGCCTGATGGAAATATGGGCGCCGTGTTGTTTCTGTGGGTGAGTGCCGAGCCGCTGACCTGCTTTCAGGACAATGCTCCAAATGGCCTATAACAGCGTGCATACTGTTCCCTCCCACCCCCAGTTAGCATGTTACATATAAAAACACAGAACTCTGAGTTTTAACTGGGAAAGTTTCTCCCTGAAATTCTCCTGAAATGTTCCCCCTGCAGAGCTTCGAGGCTCTGATCGATCCTGTTCTCTCTTACTGCTCTTTTGCTCCTCTGTGTGCAGATGTGCAGCAGGAGACGCTCCTCTCCCTCTGTGGGCACAGCCAGTCCGCTCCCGTCGGGCTGTCAGGGTGCATTAGCTCCACCCCGCCAACCACCAAGGTGAAACACCCTGCTGCACAGCATGAGAAGTCGATGAATAATGAACAGCAGCTTCGCTTGGGGCGCTGCGAAACAAAAAGGTGGACTTTAAGGATACGTGACACTCGAGAGGTGAAGGTTAGCCGGGAAATCTCCACGTCTGCAGAGAAACAAACCGACACATTAGCTGTTAATTTAAAGCCTCCAGCCTGAGGCTGTCTGACACAGAAACGTCCAAACCAGACCCACAAAGCCTCAAACACGGCTAAAGGTTTTGGAAGGAACCCCCCCCCCCCAGAGTCGGAGGATCTTTATTTCTTCACACTCTTCGCTCCTTTCACTCTGTGTACAGCCAAGTGTTTTAAATCCTCTAAAAAAGAAAAAGGTGTGAAGTGAACCTGGAGTGTGACCATATGAAAAGTAGGAGCTCAGGTGAAGCAAAGCAGCATAAGAAACACAGAGCCTTAGTTTATAAACAGCCGTGTTTACAGCGGTTATAAACACAGCTCTATGGTTTTAGGCCCATTTTAGACAAACGTTTAATTTAGAGGTTGCTTTCTAGTCTCTACTGGGTTTGGGATTATTTAATCTCACTTCACAGGCAACTTTACCATCCCATCTATAGTCTGAAGCAGATTATCCATGCAGGGAGCAGTGAATGGGTCCAGTCCAGGTCTCTGCACCAGAGCATAACAGTCATTTTCTGTTCTTTCAGTTTAATCCTTGTTTTTTGGGGGGAACCTACAGCGTATCGTTCTGGGACTTGCAGGCAGTCTTGCTTTTGATCTTCCTGGGTTACTTTCCTCATACAGGTTGTTCAGTTTCCAGCTCACTTTTGCTGAAGGGACGGGTTTCAGATTATCAGACGAAGCATTTATGCCTTAAATCTAATGGATAGAAGTGCTTCCTCTCTGCCACAACATCCCGGTTTTCTTGTAGTATAATTAAGGTCTCAACGTATCTGAACTGGATTAAAGTCTAGAATTTGGCTCCAGAACGTCAGTTTATTCCTGTTAAAGTATTTCCAAGGTGGTTGTTTGGATCCTTGTCCTGCAGCAGAACCAAAGAGCGACTGAGGTTAAGGTCCAGTAGTGATGACTGAAAGCTCTCCTTCTCTCCATCTTGAAGCAAAGCAGCCCCAGACCATCACACTACCACCACCGAGTTTGGCTGGAGCTATGATGTTCTGTTCGCTGTTTGCTCCAGCTCAAGATACACACCTTCTAGAAAGGTCCGCTTCTATCTATTCAGACTACAGAATATATTCCAGGAAATCTGCGTTTTTATTTTTGGGTCAGATGAGGTTCTGGCCTTCGAAATCTTCATGGAGGCCATTTTTCCAACCTCGTATTGCAGAACCATGAACTCTGACCTTAGTGGAGGCAGTGAGGCTTAATGAGCTCTTGCAGAACTTTTAGTAGATGAGCCACACCTTGAACGGTTCACACCCTTAATCCACTCATAGAATTTTATTTGATTTCTATAATCCCAGGTTTGCTAATCATCAGGCTTGGATTTGCTTTTCTCAAAACTCCTATCAAATCACAGTTTCTTCATTAGGATAGCTTTGTCATCCTAAGGATATCCGAAGGATAAGCAGATTTTTGTTTTGATTCAGGTTAACTTTCTCCAATATCACAATCAGTCTGATCTCGAACATCAAACTGGGACTAAAAGCCTCTGAGGGGTTTAGTTGGAGCTTGGATCTGGATTAGATGTGTTACGATCGTGTGTTGAAGAGCTGGAACCAGACTGAGATCAACAATCAGCTCAGCTTTCAGTGTTTCCATAAAACCTGCTGCAGTCAGACTCAACATGCAGCGTCTGAAAGGTCGCAGCACAGAGGCAGGGCCGGGGTGTGTGTGTGTGCAGCTGCAGCGCTCTGCCTCTCCTGACCTTTCCCGAGCGTCGCTGCTGGACCTGCCGCCTCAGCGTGGCGCTCAGGTCACATCACGGATCGCCTGTTTGCCTGACGACTCAAAGCCACCCCCATAGAACCGTGAGCTGACTCTCTCTCTGACACACATCATCACACCGACTCCTACGTCAGCAGAAGGTTTCTGATTCCTCTCAGCCCGAGCAGCTGGAGCTCTCAGAGATCCTCCATGTGACCAACAGGTGATGAAGCATAATGCTTTAATGTGCTTTTGTGTTTGTGTGCCTTGGTTCTTCTGTTTGTTGTGCTGACTCTGACATGATGATGCTGAATTATTCACAGGTTTGCAGAGGTTCCTGGAAGCTGCGGCTGACATAAAAACCCTCCCGTCTCAGGGGCCGATCTCACGCTTGGCTGCAGAAAACACAGAGTGTATTTTCAGGGGTGTGTGTGTGAGATAGAGTGAGAGACGTCTCTGGTGGAGAGCAGAAACACAACCTTGACCTAAATGCAAAACCTGACGAGGGTTCAGAAAAAGAAAAGCTAGGAGGATGGGGGAAGGAGCGCTGGTCTGGAGGTCGCAGCCTCCCTACTGTTGCTATGATGGATCCACAGTGACAAGCAGGGACCACTGGAGACGCTGTGTGAGTCTCCAGAACCAGTCGCTCCCCAGCACATACACACTTCTCCTCCCAGTTTCCCTGGAGGTGTTTTCTTTATCGACTGGAGATTAAAATTCCTTCAGTGGTAGGACCTCACAACAACATGTGCAGTAGAAGCTACTTCCTCATTTCCACCCGTTAAAATCTGTATTTGGGTAAAAATCTGCGTCCTCCCCAGTTTGAAAGCATCTTATCTAGGATTTTAAACCCATTAAATGGGAGTGACCCAGTAGATCTGAGCAGAGTCCATGATGAAGATGATGGAGTTTATGACAGCAGTGATGATGGTTATTCACATAAATGGGTTCACACCCGCTCAGGCGTCTCTGCCATCATAACACTGTGGACAAGTGTGATCCGATTCACTGGAGACTCACCAGGGAAACCAGTTTATTATGGATCCTCTAGTGACACAGTGACTATATGAAAGATGGACTGTTTTATTTATTCAAAGAGGCTTTTATTTTCTCGGGCCAAAACCGTTTGTTTCAGAGAACCTTTATTTCAAGCCATAATTCCAGTATTAGTTTAATTTTAAAAGCTTTTATTTTCTCTGGTCCAAATGATTTACTTGGTAGGGCTTTTATTTTGCAAGTGTGAATAGATGTATTTAAAAGGGCTTTTACTTTCTCAGGCCAAACCCATTGGTTTCAGTAAACCTTTCATTTGAAGGCATTATTTCACTTTCATTAGTTTATTTTCTCTGGTCAAACTGATTTACTTGGCAAGGATTTTATGTTCTCAGATCTAAAAGGCTTTTATTTTGCAAAAGTGAATTTATTTATTTCAAAGAGCTTTTATTTTCTCAGGCCAAAGCCATTTGTTTCAGAAAATCTTTAATTTGAAGGTATAATTTCACTTTATTAGTTTATTGTAGAACGCTTTTATTTTCTCGGGTCCAACTGATTTACCTGGCAAGGCTTTTATTATGTCAGATCTAAAAGGCTTTTATTTTGCAAGAGTCACTAGATGTTTTTAAAAGGGCTTTTACTTTCTCAGGCCAAACCCATTGGTTTCAGAAAACCTTTAATTTGAAGGCATAATTCTACTTTTATTAGTTTATTGTAGAATGCTTTTATTTTCTCGGGTCCAACTAATTTACTTGACGAGGCTTTATTCTAACAGGTTGTTATTTTGCAAAAGTGAATGAATTTATTTCAAAGGGCTTTTATTTTATTCAGGATGTTCTTGTATTAAAATTCAATTAATTACCAAATGCCAGAGGAAATATTTCCTGTCCTTATTTTTTTAGATTTTTCTGGTTTACATAAAATAAAACCCCTCAGAATTCATTCCCTTAGAAAATTACATCAAAGACAATATATTTCAAACAGAAACCATTGGCTTCTGTTAATTACGTTTTATGTCTATCCATGCATTCAGCTCAGTTGCTGCATGAATGTGGCGTGGCATGGAGGAGATCAGCATGTGGTTCTTCCCTTATCCAATAGAAACCGGTTTCTTTGCTAGCAACCTTTAGGTCACCTGCTTTGTTGGTTCTGGATGTTCTCATCATACTCTTTATGGTGATCCATTGATCCTCTGTCAGGATTTGGTTGATCATGCACTGTTGCACCATGGTCACTGAACCACCTTTTGGTACCTTCGGAACCAATCCTGCTGGAAAATGAAATCAGGATTTACAAGAAGATGAGGGAGAGGCTCTGTTGAGCTTAGAATCCAGTGGACCAGGACCAGCAGAGGAAATGGTACCTCCTCATCATTCCCAAATTAAATGCAACTTCTTTAAAGAGTACATTGGACCAGACTGAGCCCATATAAAATGCCTGTGACTTGATGCTCTGAGTCCAGCCTCTATCCACTCCTTTTAAAGCTCCTCCTTATTCTGGGTTAATATCTGCTTGAAAATCCTCTCACACTAAACTTTTTCCTTTCACTCAACTTTCCATGAGTATACTATGGCTTTTTCAAAATATTCAATTGTCCTAAGACTCCAAAAGTATTTCTTTAGTTGTGCCTTTATCTGCACCGCTGCACTTTCTGTTTTCTCTGCTTTTCTTTCTCCGTTCCTCTTCAGGCAAACAAAACAATGTCAGGATGCAATCTGGAATCTTCAGCTCTAATTGGATGCAGAGGAATTTGAAAGTTATCCATGATTCAGGTCTCCCAGAAGCCTCTTCTTCTCTCTGCTGACGATACCTCTGTTACAGCTCTAGAGCTTTTCTTTGTTAAAGGGTCTCCAACACATTGTATCCGCAGGTTGGAACCACACATTTAATGGTTCTGGTGAGTCTATTTGTGAGTTTAGGATATTAGAGTTTTTGTTTTCATGCAGAGCGGAGCTTATTTAAGCCGTTTTATGTTTCTCTAATATGGAACCAGCTAATGGACCATTTCTCCCTCATATTTTGTTCTGACTTTAACATTTAAGGAGACAAAAACAATTAAAGTTTTTTTTTTTTTTACTTTTTTAGGACCCTTTAAGATGACATCAAATTGCAGCTAAATGTTTCCATCTTTAGAAAGCAGTTCTGACATATTATCTATAGCTCTTCTAATGACAGATGTGTTTTGGCTCCTTGTTTCCTGTATGATGCTCTGATTGAGGAGCCTGACAGCGGCAGGGACAATCTGTTCCCACCCACTCTGAGATTTCCACACCTCTCCACCTCAGCTGCCAGGACGGATCCACAGACGCCTGTACACAGCCATCAGTGCTGCTGCCTCCTGTTTTCACACACATCAGGGTATCACTCCCAGGTCTGTGATGCTGAGGCGGCTTGATGGGGTCCTGTTGGTCAGCGGTGGGTTTGTGAACAGATCCCAGCTTATTTTGGTGGACAGATGCTGGGATGATTGGCAGCTGAGGGGATGCTCCTGTCCTCCCAGTGAAATTACTGGTCTGCCTCTGGTAACTGGAGTGTGACTCAAGTTTATAAAGAAAGTTTTGACAAATAAAAAAAAAATACCTTTTTTAAAGGATGGAGAATCTATAACCTAATCCAGATGTTAAAACCGTTTAAATATTGTAAAATATTTCCTAATTTTGACTTAATTTGACAGTTACCTCTTGTTTTCTAGCAGTCTTTGTTGCCCCCTGCTGGGCAGCTGTGTATACTGCAGTTTAAATTCAGATTTTTCTGCAAGAATTTAATCCTGATTCCTCTAAAGCAGGGGTCTTCAACGTTTTCCAGGCCAAGGACCCCCAAACTTATGGTGAGATGAGGCAGGGACCCCCTAAATATATATATTGTATGAAATTGTGTTTTATCACTATATTACAGACCAGATTTTCATGAGGCCATTACTAAATATTGTTTTAATGGTTTAATCACATAATCCATTAAAAAAAATCATTTTTAAAAGAAACTGAATTCTTTTTACTTGATGAACTGATTAATCCAGGTGTGTCTGACGTCATTAACCATGGCCAGACACACCAGGATAATCAGTTCATCCAGCAATGAAAGACAGGAGACAAAGAGCTGCCTTAAGTTCAGGAGGTAGTGGAGTTGTGCTTAGAGCCCATTAGATACCAGCCTCCGCCCACAGCCCAGTACCTGGACATGTTTGCTGGCTAAGCTCCATCAATCATCTACAAGCTTAAACCAACATTTTGTCCTCCTAAAACAGGATGTAGTTTGTTCCATTTGTTCCAGTCGTATGATTATTGGTTGAGTGTTTTAGCATTTTGAACCCTTGAGCAGCAGAATATCTGGATCTAGAAGGTCTTCAAGAATGACAGGAAAAAGAAAAATCTAAACTACACCAAAAAGGAGCTGAGGGATGTCTCCTGCAGAATTTATCCTGTGTAATTAATCCCTAATAAACTCCACCATTAATGTGGGCTCAACACAGAGCATAGGATCTCCCAGTTTTCTGATAATCTGAGCAGAAGTAGAAAGTAATCCTGTCATGCAGGGATTAGTGTCTTCGTTGAGTCTGGAGCAGCTTTCATGTGCTTCAGTAACTGCATCCTACCTTGATTCTGCTGATCTGCTATGATCTGACAGCTGATGACTCAGCTTCCCTGTAAACGGCCTCATCTGGACACATCTGCTGCTCAAATTGTTATTACACCAGTGGTGGCGATACAAGTTAAAGATAAATTAAAAATAAAGAGTAATTAAAAATGACAAGTTAATATTTTCCCCAGAATTTCCCCATTATGGAACAATAAAGGGTTTTTCTATTCTTTCTATTGTAACATTATCAGAATTATCCACCATGTTGAAGGTAACTAAAGCAGCTGTCAGGGTCCATTAAGGTGCATCACTGTAGTTTAGGTCAAAGCAGATGCACAGTGGAACTGACCCCCCTCCAGACACCTTATACCCATGAGGGGAAACTCTACAGTAGGTCTGTTTGAATGGATGAAACACAGAGAGCATCCGTTTCATCCATTACATGAACTGACTCAGCCGCCAACAATGAAACCATGACCAACCTAGTTCTAAATCAACTGTCGCCTCCTGCTGGTTAGTAAAAATACTGCAATTATAAAATGTATTGGTTTCTATATTTGTTTTTAACATATTAAATAGTTAGGTATCCATCAGTTTTTCTCCCCATGGGTACATATGATCAAATGCCAGAGGTCTAACCTGAGCTCCAACACAAAGAATCAACCCCCAGATAGAGACACTACCTCTGTAGGGTGGTCCAACTTTACCGCCACTGGCTGGCAGGTGAGGGCTGGTGCTGCTTCATGGTGTCATAGGTTCTGGAAAAATCAACCATTTTGGGTTGAGTTGGCGGGGAGTGGCGACATAGTCGTTACGGCATTGCTCTTGGAATCCAGAGGTTCTGAGTTCAAGCCTCACTCCCACAGACTGCCAATGTGGGTCCCTGAGCAAGACCCTTAACCCCACACAGGACTACACTGGAAAAACAGCAGCACAGCTGATATTTCTCACCAGGATGGCGTCACAGCCAATCAGGAACAGACGAGGCGAAGCTACTATGAGAAAAAGCAGAAAGAGCATAAAGTTAGATGTTGAACTTGCAGATTCTGCAGAGTGGGAGAAAAGAGATAGAATGAAGCAGAATGATTGAAAAGGGGTCCCTATGTCCTCCAGCAGTCTAACCCTATAGCAGCATAACTATAGAGATAGCTTAGGATAACCTGAGCAACGGCAGCACACTGCTCCCAAAGCGGATGGGTTAAATGTAGAGAGTTAATTTTGTTGCTATGTACTTGTGACAGTGTAATGACAATAGAACAGTGGAAGTTTGATGCACTTGGATATTGTTTGATAGATTGAAAAGAAGTGGTATTTGTCAAATGGTCCAAACAGCAATACCCAATTGTTTATTCACTGGGTGGTGTCCTGGAAGGGAAGCTATCAGTGTTTCTTTGTTACAGAAAGGGTTGGTTTTAGGATTTTGTGCTAGACATGGGCTGTTTACAAATATGTCTTCAGTCTGAGCTTAATCCATAAGTATATTTGGCATTAGGTCAGCTTGGACCAATGATATCACCTCTGTGGTATAGTGTGAAAGAGATTTAGTTGAAAAGGTGAAGAAGTGTCCCAACAGGCCCCCTGTTAGATCTTCATCTTAATGCCCCATGGGTTTCCTTCTGTCCTGTGGGAGGTTTGTGTTCATCTGAATGGGCTGTGTAGAGCCCTGGCCACATAGGTTCTACACAAGTGTGATGAAACCAACAATAAAGTACCTAGGTACATCTTTGCCTGTCTGATGTTAAAGTCTTCCTTCCACCATCTTTGTCCATTTATTTAGGTGGAATGAGTTGAAATGCAAACTCCAACACCTCTTCGGTCTTCTTTGGTTCAATCGTTAGAGCCAGTCTTAACTGAGCGCCATTTCTCCACACGTTCCGGCCCATTAAGCATCCAGGGCTTTCAGGGCAGCGGCAGAGAGCAGCACCAGGTTGCCTCATTAAGTACGCATCCCTTTCTGTTTAAAGGTGTCAGTAGATATGGGCTAGATAGACTCTAACTTACCAGCATTTAATCAAAAAGGCTTATTCCTAGACATTTGATTTTCTTCTACATCCCTGGCTCTGTTTTCGGCTTATTGCACCGGCACTCTGACCTCTTTTACTGCTTCTAATGTTGTAGGATTAAGAAACTGCAGCTGAAATCTGTCCTTTTCATCTAAGCCAGACGTGTCAGGAGAAGGGCCAGAGGGTAGCTTTCCATTTAATCGAATCAGCTGAAAGTCGCTACGTAATGATATCATTCTGCAACAGATGGGATGTAATTTACTCTGTGGGAAAGCCTTTCAGTTTATCTAAATTTATCTTCACCATTCTGCTGTGTTGCTAAGCATCCTTCTGGTTTTAGTCAAATACTTAAATGCATCAACACTACTTCCTTTGTTCACCTGTTCTGAACAACCTCCAGTCCATCTGATGAGCTGATGACAGAGACTGCATTATTCATGGGAACTATAGAAGAGACGGCTCATATATTGTTACTCTAGACACCAGTTCAGCCTTTAATGTTTTTTAGTCGTTTAGTCTTCAGAAACCCAGACTTGGTTGTGAGGTTTTTACACTTCTACTGCACTTCAATGTGGGGATGTTCCCAGTGGTGCACCTCAAGGAGGAGTTGTTGGCATTCCTGAACTTACAGTTTGACTTTGAACCGTTTAATTCAGCAGGACGGTACTTAAAATAATTTCTGTTTTTTGATAGTTGTGTCTAAATACCAATTAGACTTAGAAGCCAATCTATAGTTTGTATGTCTGAAATTAAACTTAAAATTGTGCACAAATTCAAAGCAATAATAAAAAAACTTTAACAGTTTTCTGAACCACATGGAAGCTACTTTAACCAGGAATACTCTTTATATTAACATGTCACTGTGATTATCTAATAATGCTTTCTAAAAGCATTTTAAACACTCATTTTAGTCACTATTTCTCCATATAAGCATAATAAAAAAAATAAATAATTGAAAAATCATTGAAAGTTTGAGACCCTTTTCTTTTAGATCACAACTTCTCTACTGTTGACCTTTCTAGAACTAAGCGTAAATAATCTTAAAAAAGAAATAAAGCAGGATATAAACACACCCGCACCAGGAATCAATCAAATCTGCTCCGAGCTTTTAATTCTCAGCTCCAGTGTCCCACTTTGCCCTCAATCTCTTAAAGCTCCCCCCTCTCCTAACCCCCTCCCACATCACGCCTGGAGCACAGGCTGCCCTGCTGGTAAATAATTGACAAGCTCTCCCTCCTCTTTTCCGTTCCTCTGCCATTGTTGCATCTCTCGTCGGGTCCTACGGGCCGTGACAAGTCGCCCTCCCCGCTCCTATCATGTCCGGTCTCCACCTGCTGCTGCACGGATAGTGATGACTGTTTGCAGGCAGACTGATGCACTGGGAGCAGCTGCTGGTAAGACCTCATTATTGTATTATTGTTATGAGGACTAAAACTTGGAGAGCAATGCTGTTTAGTATTTGGGTGTTAACTATATTAGATCTGTAAGAATTACATCTAAAGTAAATGTTTGTTTTTTTTCACTTTCCAGAAATCTTTCACCTATAAAAGTACTATTTTCTAATCACTGACATCCTTTGATCAACAGAAAAGGGGCTATCTGTTTGTGTCGCCTCTTTTTCTGTTCTTTCCTACTGATTTATTACTGTTTAACTCATAACTAAGTGAAAATGACGGAGTGAAGCTGGGAGGATGGCACTAATGGAGATTGTTCAAGCTGATCTTCATTCTCTTAATAACTGACTCGTTTACAGCAGAAAAAGGAAACCAGATTCTTGCAGAATAATCTTTACAGGTGCTGGTCATAAAATTAGAATATCATGAAAAAGTAGATTGATTTCAGTAATTCCATTTAAAAAGTGAAACTTGTATATTATATTCATACATTACATACAAACTCATATATTTCAGATGTTTATTTTGTTTAATTTTGATGATTACAAATGACAACAAATGAAAATCTCAAATTCATCATATCAGAAAATTAGAATATTGTGAAAAGGTTCAAAATTGATGGCCCCTGGTGCCACACTCTAATCAGCTAATTAACTCAAACCACCTGCAAAAGCCTTTAAATGGTCTTTCAGTCTAGTTCTATAGGCTACACAATCATGGGGAAGACTGCTGACTTGACAGTTGTCCAAAAGACGACCATCGACACCTTGCACAAGGAGGGCAAGACACAAAAGGTCATCGCTAAAGAGGCTGGCTGTTCACAGAGCTCAGTGTCCAAGCACATTAATAGAGAGGCGAAGGGAAGGAAAAGATGTGGTCGAAAAAAGTGTACAAGCAAGAGAGATAACCGCACCCTGGAGAGGATTGTGAAACAAAACCCATTCAAAAATGTGGGGGAGATTCACAAAGAGTGGACTGCAGCTGGAGTGAGTGCTTCAAGAACCACCACACACAGACGTATGAAAGACATGGGTTTCTGCTGTCGCATTCCTTGTGTCAAGCCACTCTTGAACCACAGACAGCGTCAGAAGCGTCTTGCCTGGGCTAAAGAGAAACAGGACTGGACTGCTGGTGAGTGGTCCAAAGTCATGTTCTCTGATGAAAGTAAATTTTGCATTTCCTTTGGAAATCAAGGTCCCAGAGTCTGGAGGAAAAGAAGAGAGGCACTTCATCCACGTTGCTTGAAGTCCAGTGTAAAGTTTCCACAGTCAGTGATGGTTTGGGGTGCCATGTCATCTGCTGGTGTTGGTCCATTGTGTTTTCTGAGGTCCAGGGTCAACGCAGCCACATACCAGGAAGTTTTAGAGCACTTCATGCTTCCTGCAGCTGACCAACTTTTTGGAGATGCAGATTTCATTTTCCAACAGGACTTGGCACCTGCACACAGTGCCAAAGCTACCAGTACCTGGTTGAAGGACCATGGTATCCCTGTTCTTAATTGGCCAGCAAACTCTCCTGACCTTAACCCCATAGAAAATCTATGGGGTATTGTGAAGAAGAAGAAGATGCAATACACCAGACCCAACAATTCAGAAGAGCTAAAAGCCACTATTAGAGCAACCTGGGCTATCATAACACCTGAGCAGTGCCACAGACTGATCGACTCCATGCCACGCCGCATTGCTGCAGTAATACAGGCCAAAGGAGGCCCAACTAAATACTGAGTGCTGTACATGCTCATACTTTTCATGTTCATACTTTTCAGTTGGCCAACATTTCTATAAATCCTTTGTTTTTATTGGTCTTCAGTAATATTCTAATTTTCTGATATGATGAATTTGAGATTTTCATTTGTTGTCATTTGTAATCATCAAAATTAAACAAAATAAACATCTGAAATATATGAGTTTGTATGTAATGTATGAATATAATATACAAGTTTCACTTTTTAAATGGAATTACTGAAATCAATCTACTTTTTCATGATATTCTAATTTTATGACCAGCACCTGTATTGGCTAAGTCTGTTGCATCAACAGCGTCTCTGACTTCACTGAATTCACTAAATTTTCCCGTTGGTGAAGTAAAATATTCAACATTTAAACATCATCTGGTATAAAACAATAAGTAATGATTAATCATTCAGATATCCTCATACTGCAGCTGAAAACTTAGTTGGTTCTGGAGAATTTTCCACCAGCAGTTTGATTAAGATCCAGACAGTTTGCTGGCTTGTTCTCCGAGTTTATCTGCTTTTCATGGAGACATGTTTAAAAGGTCTTTAATTTAGTTTACAAATAGATGATCTTCAATAGAAATCAGGTTATCGTCTGCAAACCTGCATACTTTTAAACTATAGATTAACATTTAGGGTCGAGAAAAGTCCTGTACTTAGACAAAAAGTTGAATGGGGCTTTAAACGTTCCTTCAATCACCGATGGAGTAAAACTAGTTTGTTTTTATCAGGTGATTATGGCTCCAAACAAACATTCCACTTTAATCTCTTTGAACAATGCAGATTAAGCTAAGTTTTATCCAGTCCTGCTTGCCTTAAACCCGGTGGAACAATGATTTTTAGATGTTTGCAAGTTATAGATGAGTCCTGATTTCACTTTTTTGTGCAGTTTCTGTTTTCCAGTTGATTCGGCTATGAGTTTTCCTAAATGGCGCTTTGATACCTGCTTTGGTTACCTTTTATAATCTGAACATTTTGTTTGGAATAGCTTGAAATCAACACTAATTTTCCACACTCATTCTAAAGGTCGTGTATAACTGTTACTCTGCTACTGCAATGCTGAGTTTGAGGAGTAAAAATAGACAAAAGAACTCAGTCATTACCTGCTGATAAAAACAGTTTATACTGAGAGACCTTTTGGCATCTCTAGATGGAAGTGATGGATGGGCTGCCACATAAACCTTGATTCAGTTCAGTTTATTTCTATAACGCGAATTCACAACACGTCATCTCAAGGCACTTTCCAGTTCAACCAGATCATCCAGTCAGATTGATTAAAAGTTTTCTAACTAAGGAAAACCAGTTGATTGCATTGACTCATTGACTCGAAGGCAATCCCTCATTCTAAGCATGCTTGTAGCGATAGTGGAGAGGAAAAACTCCCTTTAAACAGGAAGAAACTTTCAGCAGAACCAGGCTCAGTTGAGCGGCCATCTGCTGAGACCCACTTGCAGCCCCATCCAGGAAACACACCAGGTATCTCTCAGATACCTGGTACAGCCAGGTATCGGGTATCGGTATCAGGGCCAAAAAATGTCGTCGGGGCAACACTAATTTGAACCATAAAAGTCCAATCATCCCCCGTTAAGTCAGAACATATGTGATGCTTTCAGCTAGAGACTGACACGGGAGTGGATTTTCACTCCTGTCCCGTCCCACTCCCACAGAAAAAAATTTTGTCCCATCCCGATAGTTTTCGCGATATTCAGCTTTTTCTGCGATTTTTGGCCCCATTGAAATGCATGTAGAATTCTCAGATTTCAGCAAAATTCAGCTAAAACTTCAACTACTTTGAGCTTTAACTACTTCAGCATACTTTCAGCTAGAAACACCATTCAACTTTTAAAATGTTTCTGTATCTTTATACTATTACTGTTTAACTCAATTTTTTTCTGACTTTTATAGTTTTGCTTTAGTGAAGCTTCAAACTTTAAAAGAAATTTTAACGATTTTCAGATTTATAATCGAGGTCTATGGACGGAATTCTTCAACTGTCAGAGTGCGTGCTCTAGCTTTTGAGCTGTTCTGGTTTTTCCGAACAAATTGTTCTCACTCCCTCATTTTTCACTCAATTGAAATAAGTTATACATCAAAACGTAGGGATTTTTGTCAGGATTCGGGAAATCTCATTTGTGTGGTATTTACGGTTTTCCGACAGTTTGTCCCAGATCACGAAGAACTCCACACTTCCCCAATTGAAATCCAATGAGAGACTTTCCAAAAATCACAGACAAAATCCAAAACGATACATATTTTCGTATCGCTCCCCTTTCTAAACTATTTGATGTACAAACATGAAACTTGGTATAGAACATCTTTAAACCCTTCTAGCACTCACATTGAAGGAATTTCTTCAATACGATTTATGGTTTAGCTGTTTAGCTGACTTGTTCAGGCATAGGAAAACATAGATTCTGCAAAAAATCCTCATACTCAGAAACTACACATTTTTACATCGTCACTGTGGCCAAATAGTTTTTAGTAGAAACATGAAAGTTGGCACAGTCGAAGCTGAAGGATGGCTGATGTCCACGGTGAAAGAATTTTTAGAATACCTTTTACGGTTTTGGCTCACCACTCGTTTGTTGGGAGGGGAAGTTTTGCTTTTGACAGCTCACCTCTACCATGGAACTCCATGTTATTTAATGAGACCAGCAGGTTTGACAAACCTTTTTATTTCTCCTTCCCATTAAGGTTGTGAATGAGCTACAGCCATGAAAGTTATCCCAATCGGAGACAAAGGATAGCTGTCGGTTAGACTGAAAGAATTTTTTAGATAACATTTACGGTTTGTCTTCAGCACTCGTTTGTTCGGAGCTGATATTCCCATTCAAAAAAGCCTGAGAGGAAAGGAACGAAAGTGAAGTGCGTTTCTCTCTGTCACTGACAGGCTCGTTAAGCGTTGTCAAGGCAACCGAGCTTCAAAGAGATTTTACCTCTGACACTTTAATCAGCACATAGTAATCTAATGGAGGGAGACAACACTGATTTAACTTTGGGAAATGGATACAATATGACTACTGGCCATGACCCTTCCCTTCACACGCAACCCTGATAGACTTTCAAAATAAGACTCCGGGGACCCTTCAAAATAAAAGCCCCTATATTAAACTCATATTTTTTCTCAAGCATATGTCTCAACATTATGACCCCAACTCAACCACTTTTTTTAAAAATGAGACTCTAGGGGTTTTTCAAAACACACCCCACAGCAAATTTCAAAATAAAAGCCTCCCATTGCCACTTCATCTACTGCACTAATAACAGGGGAAAAGAGTGATTTAACGATTGGAAAGTCATCAAGTATCACTGCTGGGTCTGACCCTTTTCTCAACACACAACCCTGCTAGACTTTCAAAATAAGACTCCAGTGACCCTACATAATAAAAGCCTCTACATTATACTCGCGTATTAATTGATGCAAATGGCTCTGCATTATGACCCAAACTCTAACAGCTTGTTTCTATTAGACTCTATGGACCTTTTCAAAACATACCCCGGAGCGAATTTCACAATAAAAGTCTCCCATTTACGCTCTAATACAGCATCTATTCACCCAATAACATGGAAAACCAGTGATTTCATATTTAGAAATGGATTCTATATCACTGCTGGGCATGACCCTTCCCTTGACACACATCCATGATAGACTTTTGAAATAAGACTAAAGGGACTCTAGAAAATAAAAGCCTCTTTCTTACATACACTAATTCATTGTGCCGTATGGCTCATAGCTATGACCCAAACTCAACCAATTTCTTCAAATTACACTACCAAGGCCTGTTGACCACACACCTCAGTGCATATTTCTTAATCAGGTTCTAAGATTTACACTGTAATAAAGCATCTGCTAACCTCGTAACATGCAGCCTAAGCCTGCCAACGGTGCTGTCATCAACACAGCGGCTCGTAACATGCAGGTTAGATTTTTTGATAAATTCAGCTCCTTAAGTGGTATTAGCTCTCTTTCTATAAGCTTCTCTCTCTGTCTTTCCTCTGCTTCTCATGGTCAGTCTTGCACATAGGTTTGTAGATTTTCAATCCTCTAAGGATGACAATGTTTTCTCTATGCCGATCAACTGACACATTTTAATTAATTTCAATTTTTTTTTACAAGTCTCCACTTTTCCACATATGATTTCAGATCTTAATACTTTTATACATATTCAACATTTATCTTCCTATCCTTAAGCTACTAATTTTTGTTTTCAACTAGTCAAGATTAAAGTTTTTTTAGTGTTTATGTTACCGTTTTTGCTATTTTATAAAATTTCTGCATATTTTTCCCAATTTTGGCTCGACTCTGCTCTCTTTCTGGAAAGGCATTAAGCTTTTCTGCTTGCTGTTAATTCATAACATGTCTACCATGTTTCTGCTGTTGGCTTCAGCTACTTTTAAGAAACTAATTAGACATTTTTTTTTGCCATTCCATACCATTTCAGCAGCTTTGACTTTAAATTTCAGATTGTTTCTGCCATTTTAACCTTACAGCTTACAGTTTAGCATACAGCATTCACACTGCATTTTTGCAGGAAATGCAAATTTTTCTAGTTACTATTTGCGGGTTTGCTCCCGCTCCCGTCTGCTCCCGTTAATGTTTAATCCTGTACCGTCCCAATCACGTGATCGTTACTAATACTGACTCCCATCCCACGGGAATCCTGTGGGATTCCCGAAAAAATGTCAGTCTCTACTCTCAGCCTCAAGCTACTGTCCATTAGGGGTGGAACGGTTCACAAAATCCACGGTTTGGTTCGGTTCACGATATCATGGTCACAGTTTTCGGTTCGGTTCTGTATATGTTGATTGTTAGCCTGACATGTTGGTCATGTTGCTGTTAGCATAAACAAAACGTGTTGCACAATGCTTGCACACTGTTGCACTTTTATCCACAACTTTCTTTCCGCCGTCATCGTAGGTCACTCTAAATGCAAAGTGGTCCCATACAGCAGACCTATAAAGTGCTGCTGGCGCGTCTTCCAACTCCTGTTCTTTCCCACTCACCATACCCACACAATTCTCCACAACAGCTGATTTTTTCTGCTACAACCGGTTACGCTGCTTCGCTTCTTCTTCTTCTTCTTGTTTACTACTGGTGGTTGGCTTAGGTCGCAGTACTGCCACCTTCTGCTCTGGAGTGTAAATATGAGAAAAAGGAGCAGCGCATGAACCGAACGAAACACACTCGAATCGAGCCGAGACAGTCGAACCGAACGGTTCGGACGGTTTTCATAAACCGTTCCATCCCTACTGTCCACCGTTCAATGGTTTTATTTGTTTGTTTTTTTTTCAGGTGTTTTTGATGATTTTATAGTGGTCAGTTAACAGTTGAATTGAATATAAAATTGATTTAGGTTTCTGGTCTCCGCCCTAATCTGGAGTTTCTGTTGTTTTCAGAGATCTGGTTGGAGTCATGAGGGAGTTCATGTTGGTTCTCCTGCTGGTCATCGAGTCGTCCTGCAGGTCTTCCAGCAAGGCTTGCGAGCCAGGCTGCGATTGCCGTGGAGACCTGAAGTTCACCATCTGCTCGCGCGCTCACCTCACCCAGCTTCCCGTCAGAGCCCCCCCCTCCACTGAACTCCTCGACCTGTCCGACAACCTTATCTCTGTCGTCCCCAAACATGTCTTCCACAGCAACCGTAAGCTGAGGGTGCTGCTGCTGCAGAACAACAACATCAGCACGGTGGAAGACGGTGGCTTCTCTCAGATGGATTTCCTGCAGAAGCTGGACCTGAGCTGGAACCGGATCTCCGCCCTCACTGAGGGATTCTCAGTCGGCTTGGCCTTCCTCCGGGAGCTGCAGCTGTCCCACAACCAGCTGACCAGCCTGGACAGCCGGTGTTTCCTGCACCTGGACGGCCTGCAGAGGTTAAACCTGTCAAACAACAGCATCCAGACTATCCAGGTGAGGTCGTTTGCCTCCATGAGCAGCCTGCGGCAGCTCCACCTGCAGGACAACCAGCTGAGATCTTTAACGAGCGGGACCTTCTCTATGCTGCGCTCCCTGGAGGTCCTCAACCTCGCCGGGAACCAGATCCACCAGATGGAGTCAGCCGTGTTCAACCCTCTCACCAGCGTGACCTTACTGAACTTAGCAGACAACCAGTTTTCCACAGTCTGCTTCAAAACATTCCTGAGCATCCACACCTACAGCACCCACATCCAGCTGCAGGGCAATCCTTGGAACTGTGACTGCGAGCTGCAGAGAGTTTTCCAGAAGCTGCGCAGCATCCAGAAGCTCTTCTTGGACGACTACTACAACCTGACGTGTTGGGCGCCGCCAGTCCTTCACAACCATCGGCTGATGGAGGTGGACAGCGAGCTGTGCATCGCGGAGACGGTCACCGTGCTCATCATCACCATCACCGTGGTGATAACCGTGCTGGCCGCCATGCTTATGGGCGAGAGGAAGAAGAAGAAGAGGAGAAAGGGGCTGCACTGGACACAGCAGAGGGAATTCTCAGAAGATTCAGATTTCTGAAGCATGTGGTTTATTGTGATTCCCTGTAATCAACCTGGAGCCTTGCTGACTGTTCAGGCTGTTTTTTCTGTTTTTTGCAAGAAAATATACATTTTTACATGAAGTTACTTTTAACAGTATTCATGCACCTTGATCACCAGCCACAAACAGCTGTGTATTTTGTGACAGACCAGCCTAAAAGCCAAAGGTTGTGTGCTTTTTAAATTTTATAGACCCTGCATTGACAGCCTGAAGCATTTTTAGGGTTCATCTCTATTCTCACATTCAGGCGGAAATTTTTTTCAATTCTTTTCTTAAAGAAAGTCAGCTTCCTATTTAGAGTTCTCTGAAAAATGGTTTTCAAATCTTGCCAAAGTTTCTCTATAGGATATAAGCCTGTACTTTAACTAGGCCCTTCTATCACACTAACCAGTGTTTGCTTCATGCTAATTATCATGATCCTGCTGAAAGGAGAACTTCCAAGTCAATCAGAATTCTTTTACACTTTTTTAGCAGGTTTTCTTTCAGGTTTGACCCTGATTTTACTCCATCCACCTTCCAGTCAGTCCTGATCAGCTTCTCTGCCCATGCAGAGTAGCATTCTAACAGCATGATACTGCCAACACCATGTTTTGGAGTCAAATGTTTTTTGTTTGTTTTTTTCAACATTATGGTTTTAGAACCTCACCCCACTCAAAGGTCTCTGCTATTCTCCCTGACCTGTCTGCTGAGTTGCTTGATTTTCTTTGTGCTGTTCTTTGTTCTCTAACTAACCACAGACTGGAAACAAAACAGCTGCAGACCTACTGAGACTGAATTGTATGGAATAGGATAAAAGAGTTAACTCATTTTTAAATATTATTTCAGTTTAATATGGGGGGAAAAGTAAGAATTTAATCTCAGAATTCAGATTTTTTTCTTAGAATTCTGACTTTAATCACAGAATTCTGATTTTTTTTTCTTAGAATTCTGACTGTAATCACAGAATTCTGATTTTTTTTCTTAGAATTCTGATTTTCAGAATCAGAAATACTTTAATAATCCCAGAGGGAAATTACTTTTGTTACACGCTCCAGTTACAGTTTTACATGATATATACACACATTCAACTCTACAATTTAATAAAGATAAAAAAATAAGAATAAAAAGAGATAAAATATATACACATATAGCTCTTCTGTAAATATATCTGTACGTATATCTATGCATATGTAAAAACTAAATCCAAATAAAGTGAAAGTGAAATAAAGTAAAAGTTTAATGTCAGAATTCTGATTTCAATCACAGAATTCTTATTTTTTTATTATTTTTTTTAGAATTCTGACAATCTAAAAATGCTGACCTTTTTTCTCAGAATTCTGACTTTAATCTCAGAATTGTGGATCTTACTGTAGATGGGCACCATGAAGGAAGAGATGTGGAGCACTCAGCTTCACTGACAAAGATGTGAGTTGGTTGCGAGGGTCAGTAACACATTGGTGGAAAATGACGGAATTAGGCGACTTTTTACGTGCGAGGGGTCCCTGGTGATGCTATTTCATTAATGGAAGAGCAGAAAGTGATTAAAACAAGAGATCTAGTCTCTAAAACAGACATGGCTACGGGTTGATGCTAACATATTTGTTGCTGTCTGAATTCTGTTTCTCATATTATGCTGAAATAAAATGTAAAAATCTGTTAACTTTTTTTTAATTTTTTCTAATCCTCTTCCGTAGAATTGTACATAATTATACTGGTTATTAATTAGTTGATGTTTGAAGACAACCATAACAAGAGGGGAATTCATATGTACATCTCATCTCAGATTTCCAGTATTCCAACATTTCTTTTAACTGCATCGGTTTGTGGTTTTGTCATGAATAAATCTGGATAACCTAAAGCTGGATGTCAGTTGTTGTTTTTTTTTTAAAAAGGAACTGTGGCTCTGAAAACCTTTTATCACAGTTCTGTCTCCCCCTGCAGGTAGAAACGACTAACTGCAAGAGAAATCCTCTGGTGTCATGAGGTCATCAGACGAACCAGGGCGTGGTGTTCGTTTGTTTTTGGTAGTTTTATTGCGCCCTCCAGGAACATTTTCTTTTTCACGGAATCTGAAGCGATCAGTGGCTTTTTTTCCTCCCACACTTAAAGTCGAAATCATTCACAGCCGCTCTGCGTTTCCTGTAGGACTTAAATACAAGATAGTAAAATATATGCAAGGTTATTAGAAATTAGTCTTTCTTTAACACATTTTCGACTAAATCAGTTTTTGTTTAACTTACTCACAGAAATATGAAGTTATATTTGTAGATTTTGATCAACGGTTCTTAGAAGTAAAGTAATTAGAAAGGCAACTGAAGATTTATTTAATTGTACTTTTTTTAAATAAACTGCACATCAAAGCTGATACAGGGCTGTTTACCTATATATGTCCCCGAATCTATATATATATATATATATATATATATATATATATATATATATATATATATATATATATATATATATATATATATAAAAATCTGCTTTGACAAATGTTTCTACTATGTTTCTGTTTGCGTTAATTTTATGTCAAATATTAAAATTTCTCTTCCATGAAGCGCAGGAGACTTTCCAAGCTCAGACAATAGCGCGGTCTGTCCTTAAAGTTAGTTACAGAAACGCTTTTAGACTTAAATACTGACGTTAATGGAAGTTTCCCTTTAATTGAGGTAGTCCAGCCGTTTTTAGGCGTGTCTGGCAGACATTTTAAGGTGAAACTATTTACATAAAACAAACCGGATGTGAACGAATTCAAAAGATGTCGTAGTATTTATTTGGTCTGTATTCCCTATAATTCAGCAGTGTTAAATAGTATTATATTTCAAAATATAAAAAAGTATAATTAACACAGTATATAGTTTTTAATGTTGGTTATTCCCGGTTAAAATTGTAGGTACGTTTTATTTTGAAGGGACAAACCGGAAACACTAATATGTTACACGCTAGCTTGTTAGCTTGTCGTCTGTTTTGGGACAGGTGGAATCTCTGGTTTGACGAGCCGCTGTTGTTCTCACAACAAAAGGGAACCGAACCGGAGAAACGCTTTAATTCCGCAGCGGAACACAAACAAGGACACAGAACCGTGGATTCAAACTATTTCCGCCGTCTTTAGTTGACAATTTAACAGGTTTCTGGATGTTAATATGTCCCAGATAGAAAAGAGAAATTCAAGGAAAAACTGCGCAGTCACAGTTTAATGGGAGCGGTGACCTGAGCAGGTAAGGAAATACTGGTTTTCTTCTATATTTGCTCGATTTCTTTTTATTTTAAATGGTTAAAACCTGTATTGTAGCATGACTTAGTCATAAAGAGTCACTTCCTGTTTGTTTAGGCGTTTTAGAAATGAATAAACTACTTCCCGAAGCTGCGTCCTGTAAAAATGCAGCTTTTATATCTAAAGGTTGTTTAACATGTCAGATACTTCCGCCTGTGAGCATCAGCCAATGGTTCTCAATATGTGGCGTGAGGGCCCTCAAAGGGCCCAGACCAACAGTTTTATCTGATAAAAATGTCAACTGTCAGATTTTCAAAGACCCAGTTTTGTATCTTAACCTGAAAACCAGATCAGAAAACTGACAGATTATCATCCACTGATTGACAAGAACCGCGTTTGATGAGGTGGAAATGAGGCTGTTAAAAAATCCAGAACAATACCCTGACTGTGGAGCATGGAGGTGGTAGCATCATGCTGTGGGCCAGCTTGGTAGGGCTTTTATAGATCGTTTGCTCCTGGCGAGCTGATTTATTAATTTTTCTGATGTATATCTGACCGGCCATTTATCTTAAAGCGATTGAAGGCCTTGTTTCCTCCTACCGACCAAACAAAAGCACATTCTATAAATTAAAATGTTGGCAAACCATCCCAGAAACGCGTTGATTCTACTTTCTTCTAAAAAAAACTATTTTTGTTTTTGGTAATCATCTGATTGGAGTCAGACCTTAGGTTTAAGCATGAAGGTGGAGTTCAGGAGAAGTTAAATAAACATGGATGTCTCCTTTCTAATCCAGGAGACGACTATCCCCACAGGACAATGCTGCCACTGCCGTGCTTTACAACCAGGCTTAAGGGCAGATTAGACTTCTGCAACTGCACACATCAAATGCCACTTGGGTCTGGTTGGGAACCAGTTTTGCTGGTAAACTTCCGCACCGTCGGTCTGGAATTTCTAGGGACACACAGCAGTTTCCCGCCAAAGCACAAGGGGGAGCCTATTCGAGAACTCGTAGGAACTTCGGCGGATGGTCGCGAGGACTGCGGCGGCGCCGGCAGGAGTGTTTATCTTCCAAAACCACAATGGCGCGTCTGCAAGATATCACGGAGATGGATCTAGAGTTGCTAGACATCGAAGAGTTGGCAAAAAGACAGATTAATCTTTCATTGTAGTTGTTCCTCAGTTTTTAAAAATGGCGCTCCAAGGCACCGAATCGAGTAGTGCGACCACACAGACCGTCGGAAAGCCATACCAAGGACTGGTTTTTGACTGTCCGACGCGTAGTCAGGATTTTTTTGAGGTGCGTACGATGGTTTCAGAACCTCTGCATTAGGGGGCGTGGTCAGTTGCAGAAGCTATGCGTCAGAAGCATAAATTGGCCTTTAGGTTTGAAACCTTTTTTTTTCTCTTACTGCTCCAACCCAGCTCTGCTCAGGTCAGATCCTCTTTAAACCCATGATGAGGGAATGTAAAGTCTGTCTAGGCTTCGTTTGTTTTAGTTCCTCCCTCAGAGTGAACATGTGCCCTGGTTCCTGATGTTCCTGAAGAGGCGGATCTATTTATAGTCCTGTGTTCTGTGTGTCTTTGTGTTCAGGTCAGTGTTGATGAATGATTCATCAGTGAGGGAAGGATGGAGGACGACAGCTGATGCTTTTAGTTGGGACTCACTGTCTGAGCTCTGCATCATTTGCTTGTTCAAACCTCTCATTTTCTTATCCTGCAGATATGCCAGCCGAGGACAAGGTTGCCATCCTGACGGACGATGAGGAGGATCAGAAGAGGAAGTATGTGCTGGCGGAGCCGTTTAACACCCTGTCCAAGGTGCAGCAGGCGGGCGCGTCCGCCACGGCGCCGCCCGATCAGCTGCCCCCACCGCAGCCGGACCCCGTGGACTGCTGCGAGAGGATGTGCCTCCGCGTTAACAGCCGCCTCCTAATTTCCAAAGTCTTCTATTTCTTCTTCTACGCGGCGTACGGCTCGCTGCACCCCCTGCTGGCGGTCTACTATAAACAGCTGGGCATGAAGGCCGACCGCAGCGGGTTGCTTGTTGGCATTCGGTACTTTATAGAGTTCTGCAGCGCCCCCTTCTGGGGGGTGGTGGCGGACCGCTTTAGGAAGGGGAAGGCTGTGCTGCTGTTCTCCGTCATGTGTTGGTTGGTGTTTAACTGCGGAATCGGCTTCGTCCAGCCCGCCAAGATGACCTGCGTCAATCCATCCTCGTCGGTTTCCCCGCCGACCACCTATCCTCCTAGGAACTCCACCTCTCCGAGCAACTCCACCACGTCGGCTCTCCCTTTGCTCCCCAACGCCATGGCGCTGTGGACCAACTCCACCCCCCAGACCCCCACCGTGTCCCCATCGTCCCCCGCCACCACGGGGAGCCAGATAGTGAGCGACCCGGCTCAGGTGGAGAACATCTTCCTCATCATCCTGCTGGTGGTCATCGTGGGCGAGTTCTTCAGCGCGCCCGCCGTCACCATAGTGGACACCGTCACCCTGCAGTACCTCGGGAAGGCGCGTGATCGGTACGGCCTGCAGAGGATGTGGGGGTCTCTGGGCTGGGGCCTGGCCATGCTGACGGTGGGCATCTGGATCGACCACACCCACATCACTCTGCTGATCATCGGCGAGGGCTGCCAGATCCCGGAATACCGCCTCCACAACTACCAGCTGGCCTTCATCGTCTTCGGCGTGCTGATGGGCATCGCCTTCATCGTGGCGACCCAGTTCTACTTCGAGAAAGGGGAGGAGCACCGACAGGAGGCGGCGGAGGACTCGACCGGCCGTCAGGAATCAGCAGAGTCCAGCTCCTCAGACCAGACCCCCTCAGAGCCCCCCCAGGAGTTCCACTACGGCGACCTGCTGAGGCTGCTGTGCACGGTGCGCTACAGCTCCGTCCTCTTCGTGGCGTGGTTCATGGGCTTCGGCTACGGCTTCGTCTTCAGCTTCCTGTACTGGCACCTGGAGGACCTGAAGGGGACCACCACGCTGTTCGGGGTCTGCTCCGTCCTGAGCCACGTCTCAGAGCTGGCAGCTTACTTCACCAGCCACAAGTTCATCGAGCTGGTCGGTCATGTCAGGTAAGAAACGTCCGGTCGCGTCGGCCATCTTTGAAGAACAACCTGTGTCCCTTTGGTCTGTTTTATTCTACTGACTCTGGCGCCTCTTTGTTTATTAGATCCAACAGTTTTAGTCGAGAAATAATTTTATTGATTCATCTTCTTACTGATTTCTAAGGCGACATTCAAACCGCAGTCTGAAGTGACCTAAATGCGATTTTGTGGCCCATATGCGACCTGGATCTGATCTTTTCATCGCTGTCTGAACAACACTGATCTGATTTTTGGCTCTGTGGTCCTGAATCCGATACGAATCTGATCTTTTCAAATGAAACCTGTTTCTGAACGGCCAGGTCGCATCCATCCGACCTGAATGGCATTAATACCTGACAAAGGTCACTATTCTGGGTCTTGCTATGAAGAAGCGACAAGAAAAGCAACAAACATGTCAGACAATGATGCGGAGAGCAGTATTTATGTTTAACCATCTTGATTGAGTTTATAAGGTTGGGAACGATCGCTAGATGCGCTCTGACTCTACCATCCATGTTTACTTCCGTAAACGTAGAACACACTGGCCTGTGATGTCATCTCGTCCTCTACTGCGCATGCTGGACACTTGGCATCAAGGCCTGCAGTGTCACTGTAGCCCAAGTTCCTGACCGGTTGTCTAAAGCGCCGGTTTCTTGAGTAAACACCTGCAGTCAGCAGAGGTTTGCTCTGGGTCGTCTGCCTTTAATGGAGCCGCCAGAGACTTCGTCTGCACCGCAGCTTCAAAGCAAACATGCCGGAGGAACCGGAGGATTTCATGCACAGAAGAGACTGAAGTTTATTCCAGACCTGAGATCTGCAGAGACCGACACGGTTCCTGAGGAGCTGCAGACTTCAGCTCTGTCTCAGAGCTACTAGGATCTACAAACACTGACTGTCCTATCGGTGCAGAATCCCTTCACTGCTCTGCAAAAAATACAGATCTAAATAAGTATTTTTTTCTTAAAATAAGTGCATTTTTTCTTGAACTGAAGACTTAAGTGAGACACTTTGCCAATGGAACAAGACAATTTACATTTGAAATAAGAACATTTGGATTGTCTTATTTCAAGTGCATATTATCTAATTATGTTATTTTAAGATTAAAAACATAATTCCATTGGCAAATCATCTCATTTACCTACTCAAATTAATTTATTTTTCTACTTATTTCTAGATAGTTTTTGCAGTGTGTCGATGTGAGCACCATAAACCAGAAGTCAATAGAAAAAAGGCCAAATTTGAGCTCTTTTTTTCATCCTCTCCTCTGTTAATTTGTGCATTTTGACTTTTTGTTGCTACTCAAGTTAGCATTGATTGATGGGTTGATTTTATTCTGAAATTAACGATCTAGAAATAAGTAAAAATTCCTTAAATTAAGTGTATTTACGCTTAATTTGAGTCGGTAAATGAGATGGTTTGTCAATGGAAGGAGTATTTTTACTCTTAAAATAAGATATTTAGATAAAATGCACTATAAGAATGCAATTGTGTTTTCTTATTTTAAATGTAAATTGTCTTGTTCCAAGATATGGCAAAATGTCTCTTTTACCTCCTCAATCCAAGAACAAATGCACTTATTTTAACAAAAAATGACTTATCTAGATGTTTTTTTCCATCGTGGAAACAAACCTTCGTCTTGCAGAAATAACATCCTGAGTTACTCAGCCTCCATTTTTATCATAAAGTGTTTTTCAGACCCGTCAAATTTACAGAAAAATTATTTCTGTAGTAAAAACACTTTCTTTTCTGCACCGCTTTAGATACTCTATTTTAAAAATAGTTTGAATAGAAAAGGTTTTAGCTATGACTTTTAATTTGAAATTCTGTCAGATCTTTGTTTGGTTTTTTAATCAGTTTTATTCCTGCGCAGAGCTTCTGTCTGTGTGTGAGAGGAACTCTGTGCAGCAGAGCATGAAAGATTAGAAAACTGATCCTGAAGCAAAATAATCAGCATGAAGCATCAGGATATTTTAGATATAAATGGGATAAAATCTGCAGCTGATGTGTAAAACAATAAACATGCAGCTGATGGAGGAGCAGGTCTGTCAGGGTGAACTTTTTGCTTCATGTAGATCTTTATTTATTGGTTGGGGATAAAATGCATAATGAGACGCACCGGTTGGTTCACTGAGAGGCATCTAGACGAACTGGTTCAGCGTTAATTAACAGGTCTGCGTCAGAACGTTGAACGGTTGGGTTTGAAAATCCCTGAAATGTGGGGCGACCTCCTCCTCCTCCTCTGCTGCCGAGCAGAGAGACAGGCGAGACAAAGCCGGCATTGATGCCGCGGCTCGCCGTCATCCGAGAGCGACGTGTCAGGTTTCAGGCGGCAGCTCCTCTCGGAGACGTCGCCGGTGAGGATGTAACCGGATCAAAGGCGGACTCCCTGCTGAGCGACGCTGAAGAGCCTCCAGTTAATCAGTGACTGAATGGAAACGACAACAAATGAATCTGAGCTCAGCAGCAGCAAACTGGAAACGTTTTCATGCTCATCAACTTTCCCATTTCCTCTGTTAAAACTGTTCCTTCATTAAAAGCTACTTTTCATCTTTTCTCTTTAAGATGATCAGTGAAATTCATTGAAGAAAGACTTAATATTACAGAGATCAGGAATGAAAAGCAGGTTTAATTTCTGCTTAAATGTTGATAGTTTTATTTTTAAACCTCATCAGAACCAGATTCTGAGTGAAGAACCTGACTGGTCCGTTTATCTATTATTTATTTATCAATCGGATTGTTTTAATTTTTTTCAATCCAGAATCGAGTCTCATAATAATTCTTAAAGCTTAATTAATGAAAAATTAATTTCCCACTGTCCTTAAAGCCGCCATTGACTATCATCATTTTATCAATACTATAATATTCTAGATAAGTATTTTTTTTCTTTAAAAAGTGCATTTCTTCTTGGATTGAGGAGGAAAAGAGATATTTTGCCACATCTTAGAACAAGACAATTTACATTTAAAATAAGAAAACACAGTTGCATTGTTTTATTTCAAGTGCATTTTATCTAATTATCTTATTCTAGGAGTAAAAATACTCAAACTATTTAATTTATCTACTCCAATTAAGGGTAAATACACTTAATTTAAGACATTTTGACGTTTTTCCGGGGTACTCAGGCAGGGCTCGATGTTAACAATCGTCCGATCTCCCGGGGCAGGTAGTTTTTATTGTCAGGAGAGTACTAATTTCTAGGGATGCACAATATTGGGATTTTGGCCGATATCCGATATGCCGATATTTTAAAACTCATGTAGCCGATAACCGATACCGATGTTAAAGCTGGACAAAAATAAGTAGTCATTGAAAATAGCAGTTTTGTTATCAATTTCTGACACTTTGAAAAATAATATACTCAAATATATTTTCATATGCTGATATCAAATTGATATTTAAAAACGCGGTATCGATCTATTTTACTTTCAAAATCTCGTGAAATTTCATCGTTCTGTTACAAACTCTCGTGATATTTTGCAAATTCTTGTGAGATTTTGTTAGTAAAATAGATTGATACCGCGTCAATATATCAACATATAATAATTTGGCAAAATTTCGTGAATTTTCGGGGGATTTCGTAGCATAACGATGACATATAGCAATATTTCATTAGTAAAAGAGATTGATATGGTGTTTTTAAATGGCAATATATCAGCATATGAAGGTATTGTGATATTTTAATGTATCAATATTTTTTCCCTCGTCTTTAGAAGTTTTTAAGTCTGTGAAAAAGAAGTTTTTGAGGAAGAAGAAGAAGTAGTATTTTATTTTATTTTTTAGACTTTAGAAACTCAGAAGCTGATCAAATATCGGGTTAAATATCGGTGGCGTGGCCGACGTCCGATATTCAGTTTTAAGGCCGATACAGGCCGATACCGATAGGGGGCCGATTATATTGTGCATCCCTAATTTTATTGAGATATATACAAAAATGAATATTAGGAACTATATTTATCAAACATTATACTGGGCAAGTAAAAATTGTTTCTGGGCAAATGAAATGTGAAAGCCACTTGCCCAAAGGGCAAAAATCCTTAAAGTCAACCCCTGTCAGGCATATCTTTCAGGTAGCGGCTTAAATGTTTTTCAGACCAGTTTATTTTAAATCTTGAAATGTGAGTTAATATTCAAACAGTTGAAACACTTAATCGTGATTGATCGATTATTGAAATAATCATCAACTAATTTAGTAATCGATTAATCGTTAACTGGAGTTTAGAGGCTCTAAAACAGGCCTTTAGCTGATAGAGTGACCCAATTAGAGCAGTAATTATATCAAAATTGTAAAAAAAAAAAAAAAACTATAAACATTTTGCTTTTTAGATAAAAAAAACAACCGGTTATCTTCTGTCAATCTGCTCTATCCAGCACTCAAGATGAAACGTTTTAGTTTCACATGGTTTAATTCTGTTAAAAATGTTTAAGGAATCTTTGGCTCTCTGATTATTAATTGATTAATTGAAAAAAAGAATCAGATTTGAAAAGTAATCGTTAGTTGGAGCCTAAATATTACGTTTTGTGTGAATCTGCTGCTAAAAATCATCCAGAGCTTCCAGCCTGTTTGTCGAATGAATGGATCAGGAAGTAGATTCTAGATTCTAGGTGTCGTCCTGTAGTGATGGGTTACTCTGGAGGAGCTGCAGAGATCTGCAGCTGTTTAGTGCACCAGTAGAGGTCTGGTTTTAGTGGACCAGTAGAGGTCTGGTTTTAGTGGCCCAGTAGAGGTCTGGTTTTAGTGGACCAGTAGAGGTCTGGTTTTAGTGGCCCAGTAGAGGTCTGGTTTTAGTGGACCAGTAGAGGTCTGGTTTTAGTGGCCCAGTAGAGGTCTGGTTTTAGTGGACCAGTAGAGGTCTGGTTTTAGTGGACCAGTAGAGGTCTGGTTTTAGTGCACCAGTAGAGGTCTGGTTTTAGTGGCCCAGTAGAGGTCTGGTTTTAGTGGCCCAGTAGAGGTCTGGTTTTAGTGGCCCAGTAGAGGTCTGGTTTTAGTGGCCCAGTAGAGGTCTGGTTTTAGTGGACCAGTAGAGGTCTGGTTTTAGTGGACCAGTAGAGGTCTGGTTTTAGTGCACCAGTAGAGGTCTGGTTTTAGTGCACCAGTAGAGGTCTGGTTTTAGTGGCCCAGTAGAGGTCTGGTTTTAGTGGACCAGTAGAGGTCTGGTTTTAGTGGACCAGTAGAGGTCT
Source organism: Cyprinodon diabolis (assembly GCA_030533445.1). Classification (NCBI taxonomy): domain Eukaryota; kingdom Metazoa; phylum Chordata; class Actinopteri; order Cyprinodontiformes; family Cyprinodontidae; genus Cyprinodon; species Cyprinodon diabolis. Next base: position 20,395,659 of record CM060085.1, read on the forward strand.
GGTTTTAGTGGACCAGTAGAGGTCTGGTTTTAGTGGACCAGTAGAGGTCTGGTTTTAGTGGACCAGTAGAGGTCTGGTTTTAGTGCACCAGTAGAGGTCTGGTTTTAGTGGCCCAGTAGAGGTCTGGTTTTAGTGGACCAGTAGAGGTCTGGTTTTAGTGGCCCAGTAGAGGTCTGGTTTTAGTGCACCAGTAGAGGTCTGGTTTTAGTGGCCCAGTAGAGGTCTGGTTTTAGTGGCCCAGTAGAGGTCTGGTTTTAGTGGCCCAGTAGAGGTCTGGTTTTAGTGGCCCAGTAGAGGTCTGGTTTTAGTGCACCAGTAGAGGTCTGGTTTTAGTGGCCCAGTAGAGGTCTGGTTTTAGTGGCCCAGTAGAGGTCTGGTTTTAGTGGCCCAGTAGAGGTCTGGTTTTAGTGGCCCAGTAGAGGTCTGGTTTTAGTGGACCAGTAGAGGTCTGGTTTTAGTGGACCAGTAGAGGTCTGGTTTTAGTGCACCAGTAGAGGTCTGGTTTTAGTGCACCAGTAGAGGTCTGGTTTTAGTGGCCCAGTAGAGGTCTGGTTTTAGTGGCCCAGTAGAGGTCTGGTTTTAGTGGCCCAGTAGAGGTCTGGTTTTAGTGGCCCAGTAGAGGTCTGGTTTTAGTGGACCAGTAGAGGTCTGGTTTTAGTGGACCAGTAGAGGTCTGGTTTTAGTGCACCAGTAGAGGTCTGGTTTTAGTGGCCCAGTAGAGGTCTGGTTTTAGTGGACCAGTAGAGGTCTGGTTTTAGTGGCCCAGTAGAGGTCTGGTTTTAGTGGACCAGTAGAGGTCTGGTTTTAGTGGCCCAGTAGAGGTCTGGTTTTAGTGCACCAGTAGAGGTCTGGTTTTAGTGCACCAGTAGAGGTCTGGTTTTAGTGGCCCAGTAGAGGTCTGGTTTTAGTGGACCAGTAGAGGTCTGGTTTTAGTGGCCCAGTAGAGGTCTGGTTTTAGTGGAAGGGAAGCAGGAACAGATGTTGAAAGAAGCAATAAGTCCTGCAGGAGAGGCAGGGAAATTGGAGGAGCTAGAGTAGAGCGGCCTAGTCAAAGTAAAGCCTGAAATTCAACAGGAGAAAATAAAACTGATAAAATCCAAGTTTAAGGATCAATTTAGATCAAATCTGGAACGTTTTATGAGGTGTGAATCGTTTTTCATCTACAAACCTCTAATTTAATTTTATAATCTCATAAAACTGAATCAGTTCTGTTGGTATTTATTGCTTATCTTGTTTAATCATTAAACATCTGGGTGTTTGTTCCCGTTTCCTTTACGATCATCAATCGGCGGCGCCTGCGTTGCTGAGGAGACGCCGTCGGGTCCTTTAGTTTTGCCGCTTGTTTTTGATTCCAGCTCTGCCGTCAGTGAAACAAACCAGAGACGAAGGCGGAGCCGTTCAGGCTTTTTGAAAGTGCTGCATGCTGCTTCAAAACAGAAAATAGACTTCGGTTTCCTGCTAAACCTCGGCTGACCTCCAAAGCAAAGCAATGGCAGCTAACAGCAGCTGTGAGTGAGGAGGATTTACTATTAGAAGAACAACCACAGAACAAACTGAAACAGTCAGGAGTCCTTTCTATAGGAAAGATTATATTTATACCCAAATATCAAATATAATCTCCATTTTTACCTCAACGGGGCAAAAGGTTCAACTGAATCAGAATCATTTGAACTGGTTTGCAACCAATTCAGAGTCCAGTTAGAGCAGAAAATAAGCAGAACTGGGATTATTTTTGGGATTCGTTTGGTGGCATCTTTAAATCTTTGTCTGTCTCCCTCAGGGTGCTCTACATCGGCCTGGCCTGCAACACGGCGCGCTACCTGTACATCTCCTATCTGGAGAACGCCTGGATTGTTCTGCCCATGGAGGTTCTACAAGGTAAACGCCTCTGTTTGCACGGAGGGAGGGGCGCGGGCTCTAGGACCCAGAAGACTGGACACTGTTTGTCCAACAGGACGCTTATCAGCAGCAGCCAAGCAGGATCTTCTCAGGAAGTGGAAACAGACCCGCCTCATGAGCTCAGAGGCTGTTGGAACATCTGTCCAACCGTTTTAGTTTTAAATGCATGTCTCCGTTCAGACGTGAGGCGGGTTTGCTTTCTGAAAATCATAGAAGGGAACAAAAAGCTGCCGTAGAAACCTACCCAGAGGAACAGAGACTGCTGAATATAAGCAGCAGCGGAGAGCTGCAGCTGCAGCTGTGCAGAGAAACTATTGAACCGGAAGCTCAGGTTAATGTCAGAGAGGCGATGCGGCGTTCATGTGACGCCTTTGGCCCCTTCAGCAAGTTTAAAGTTCCAACTGTAGACAGGAAGTCATAAATCAGCTGGTTGCTGCAGACGTTTGTGTTCGTCTGACATGATAATCATGCAGGTTTTAGAGTAGTTTGATAACTTTATGCTGCAAATGAACTGAAAGCATAAATTAAAGTGTCATGCTCTTTCTTCTTCTTCTCTGTCCAGGTTTGACCCACGCCTCAGTCTGGGCCGCATGCATCTCCTTCCTGAGCGCCGCCGTCCCTTCGCCTCTGAGGACGTCGGCACAGGGGATCCTGCAGGGTCTGCACCTGGGACTGGGCCGTGGCTGTGGAGCCATGGTGGGGGGAGTGTTTGTCAAATATTTTGGTAAGAATCTCAGGGACCAATCCATGGAGACGCTGCTGTTCTTTCTAAATGATCACGTTTCACCTGTCGTTCCTCCTGCTTTTCAGGCGCTGCAGAGACGTTTCGAGGAATCGGCATGGCCTCTCTTGTAATCCTGCTCATCTTCTCCTTCATCCAGTGTCTGTCTGGAGAGAGTGAAGAAAAAGGTGAGGGAAAAGGTCTTATTTAAAAAAGAAAATAACATTATGTAGGGCTTCAGTTAACGCTCAGGTTCAGGCAGAGTAACATTACCGCAGGGATTTAAAAGGGCTGGAAACAATTAAAAGCATAGCTTCAGTTTGGAGATTCATTTTATTGAACCTCCAAACCCTCTGGACAGATGAAGCACCACATCAACAAAAACACCTAAAACCAGGCATAAAACGCAAAGTTCTGCAGCAGTTAGCCGTTTGATACTGAAACTAACAATTACTGCTTTACGTTTGAACTTTTTTATGCTGCTTATAGATTACTGTGTCACATTTTAAGAAACCAAACCCATCGAGATGGACCTCCCATACAAAATATAAAGCATGGTGGTGAAGGGGTCATGGTTTGGGCAGTTTTTCAACCACTAATCCTCAGGGTATAAATCTCTTAATTGAGGAATAAATGGCAGAAATAAGACTTCTTTTTCTGATTGGTAGTTTAATATCTGCTAAACTTCAAAGGTTATCATTCTGTTTTTTATGTGGATGCATTTTCTACAGTGGATGGGGGGTCAAACGTGCAAGCATTTTCAAAAGGTCCTGCAAACCTAAAAAAAATCTACAAGCAAACACTAATGCTTTCAAAGAAAAAAAGGAGACAAGCTGTAAATACAGAAAATAAGAGAATAGCAAAGCGGCATAATCTAAAAAATATGAAAACCTACTGCAAATATATCTAATCGATCCTAAAATAAAAACGAACACAAAAAAAATGATGCAAGTAACAAAAACTAATGGTGACCAACAAACGGAAGGGTTCCAGACCACTAGGGGGAGCCGATCATCATTCATACGGAACCAAAGCCTTGATAAAGGTACATTAAATGTATAAAGACGATGCAAAATAAAACCTACCGACTGAATCCTAAACTGCTCGCTAACCAAAACCCCTAACTAACTAGCCTGGATTTTACCTGGGGGATACAATAATGAAGCGGGCGGCCTCTAACCCCCAACGGAAAGGCAAAGCACTCACTCCTATGGCAACACAGTGACGCCACATGTGTGTTGCTGTAGCCGGGTAAAGCAGGGTGACTTAACGGTTTGGGTTTGGGCCACTGTTTCTTTCGTCATCCAAATGTCCTCTGGACGGCATCTCATTTATGGGTTTTTGGTCCATAGACGTTAATTCATAGTAATGTTCATGTTCTGGTCCCTCATCTCCCCCTACTGGTCTGGATCTCCCCCATTATGCGCTACTAGTTTGCTTCTTTTCTTAATTTGCAGTTATTTAAGCAACTTGCAACATTTTTCCATTGCCTGTGTTTGTGTCAAAGTCTTATTTTTGTGTCTTTTCTAGTTGAACTTTTGTGTTTGCTAGTTTGATTTTATAATCAAATTTTTGCAGGACCTTTTGAATTCGCTGTGAAATTGTGAATTCACAGCGTTTGAATCTCTAGTATAGTAATAGATGTAGTTTCCTTTTCTTGTAGCCTGACCTATAAAGAACAAAGCATCCCGGACGAGCCCCCATTTATTTTTATACTCATTATAGAAAGCAAAAGCAGATAGAACCTAAAGAAATTGAAATTGAAAAGATTAGCTTTTGCATGAGGAAGATGAAATCCAGCTAGCCACCAAAGAGGATTTTTAACACCCTATTTTGTTTTTTTTCAGAGGACAAAATCCTGGCTGAGAACATCCCAGTTCCCTCCAGCCCAGTCCCCATCGCTACCATCGACCTGGTTCAGAGCCAGCACACTCCCGGTAGCCCGGCGCCGCCTCGGCCGGTGGCGGAGACGGTGCTGCCCGTCAGGAAGACCCAACACCAAGAGGACCAGGAGGACGTGACGCGGCCGGCCTGGGTGCCCTCCGGCTCCCCCTGGGTCACCATCGCCTTCGCGTTCGTCCAGATCAGGGAGATGATGAACATGAAGAAGAGCGGCGGCCCCCCTGCAGAGAATCGCCCGCTGCAGGTGAACACCAACACAGTGTTCAGTACATCAGTCAGACACCAGAATGTATTCACAATAAAACTGAAGCCAGAGAACAAGAGAGAGCTGCCAGTTAAATGACACACAGAACCAGCATATTTAACTGGTTCCAGTCAGGGTGATGCTTTGTACATATCTGTCCAAATAATGAACAATAAAGTCTTTGCTTGGGTTTTTTATTAAAGGCCTAAAACCTCATGCTTGCCACCTTTCAGATGCATGTCTGTCATTTCTTTTCTGATCAGAAAATCATTTATTTTATTCTTTGAGTAGAAAAACTGTTTGGCTGATTTCCAGCAAACACAGGATGAAAATCTATGGATCTTTGCAGCCATTAGTTCCTGTGATTCTTTAATCACAGCAGAAAGAAAAACACCAAAACCCATCTGGGAGTCGTTCTAACGCTTCATTGCTCTTTGTTTTAGCTCTTCTCCCAGCCTAGCTTGACAGAAACAGAAGCTGAAAGTTAGTTTTCACATTTCTGGATCAAACTGCACCAACATGATTCTTTATTCCACCTTTCATGCTGTTTATGTGTTTCCTGTTATTATTTAAGCTGTTTTTAACATTCAGGCTTTTACTTGTTTCCTCCTAAATGTTTATTATTTATAACTTCTAATGCTGCTACGAAAGCTTCTGATACCTTTTGGATTAGCGTGCAACCAAAGTACGGATAAACATCTGATGTATTCAGCCTCCTTTGATGGGATCTATTATCCAAACTGATGAACAGCTGCCGTCCACTGCAGTTAAAGTTTGTTTAGGGCTGAACAATTAATTAGATTAATCGATTACTGAAATAATCAACTCATTTAGTAATCGATTAACCATTAACTGGAGTATAGAGACTGTAAAGCATGCTTTTAGCTGAAAGAGAAACCCACATTTTACCAAAGTTGTAAAACAAAATGAGTAAACATTTTTCATTTAAGATGAAAATTATTTTTGTCTGTCAATATTCTAAGTCCAGAACTCCTCAAGTGGACAAACTTTATTTTCACTTGGTTTAATTTAGCCAAAAGTCTTCTTTAAGGAACCTTTTGCTTTAATCGATTTAGCTGCAGAGTAACTTGATCTCGGTATCAATGTAGCGGTTCTGGACGTTAGCGAACCAGTAGCGCCGTGGAGATGAAGGGACCGAGCAAACTGGTTTAGAATTTAACACAAAATCCCAGAGCTCTGTTTGATCCATCATCTAAACCTGGAGAGGATCAACTATAGACAGGATGTCAGCAGGTCAATAAAAGTCATTAAATAATTATTTTTCTTTAAATGAAGGCCTGAATTGGCATTAAAATTCATTAAATGTGATTATTTTGGCATTTAAAAGGCTTTATTTAGAAAAAAACAAACAAACCATTTATTAAGCAATATATATATGTATGCAAATATGCAAATATATTGTGATATATTTTAGGGATGCACGATATAATCGGCCCCCTATCGGTATCGGTGTGTATCGGCCTTAAAACTGAATATCGGACGTCGGCCACGCCACCGATATTTAACCCGATATTTGATCAGCTTCTGAGTTTCTAAAGTCTAAAAAATAAAATACTACTTCTTCTTCTTCCTCAAAAACTTCTTTTTTACAGACTTAAAAACTTCTAAAGACGAGGGAAAAAATATTGATACATTAAAATATCCCAATATCTTCATATGCTGATATATTGCCATTTAAAAACACCATATCAATCTCTTTTACTAATGAAATATTGCTATATGTCATCGTTATGCTACGAAATCCCCCGAAAATTCACGAAATGTTGCCATATTTTTATATGTTGATATATTGATGCGGTATCGATCTATTTTACTAACAAAATCTCACAAGAATTTGCAAAATATCACGAGAGTTTGTAACAGAACGATGAAATTTCACGAGATTTTGAAAGTAAAATAGATCGATACCGCGTTTTTAAAAATCAATTTGATATCAGCATATGAAAATATATTTGAGTATATTATTTTTCAAAGTGTCAGAAATTGATAACAAAACTGCTATTTTTAATGACTACTTATTTTTGTCCAGCTTTAACATCGGTATCGATATTGGTTATCGGCTACATGAGTTTTAAAATATCGGATATCGGCCAAAATCCCAATATCGTGCATACCTAATATATTTGCATATTTGCGCGGAACTGCTGTTGATCGTAAAGCCGTATCTTCAGAAAAGAAGTTTGAGGCGGAGAAAAATCTAAATCTGGATAAGTCATTTTTTCTTAAAATAAGTTCATTTGTTCTTGGATTGAGGAGATAAAAGAGACATTTTGCCAATAGAACAAGACAATTTACACTTAAAATAAGAAAACTCAATTGCATTGTCTTATTTCAAGTGCATTGTATCTAATTATATTGTTTAAGAGTAAAATTACTCATTCCATTGGCAAACTGTCTCATTTACCTACTCAAATTTAGGGTAAATACACTTAATTTAAGAAACTTTTACTTATTTCTAGATTGTCTTTCCAGTGTAGAATGGAGGGAATTGCTAATTTCAACAAAAGTGGCTGAATATGGAGGAATTGCTGCCTGCTGACGGTAGAAATGAAGAAGGAATTTGCCGTTTATATATGAGAGTCATGGGTCCTTGTTCATGGCATTAAAATATTTCTAAGAGCATTAAAAAGCATTCAATTAGAGTTATTCACTCCTGTATAAACCCTGATAGACCTACCAGGACATGGAGGTCCACCTTAGCATTTAGCAGAGCTTTTTACCAGCGAGCTCTGCAGCTGAGAGGGAGGAAACTCTAGATCACAGGTGTCAAACTGGTTCCAGAAAGGGCCGTGTGGCTGCAGGTTTTCTTTCCAACCAAGCAATTGCACACCAGACTCCATTCATCCCATCAAATCATCATGTACAGATTGGACTCCCTTGATTAGATGACAGGAGTCTGGTGTGCTATTGTTTGGTTGGAAAGAAAACCTGCAGCCACACGGCCCTTTCTGGAACCAGTTTGACACCCCTGCTCTAGATGCTACCATGGTGGCAGTATTATGCTGTGGGACAGGGAAGCTGGTCAGAGATCATTAGACGATTGGTGGAGCTAAATCCTGTTGGGATTTTTACCTCCCAGCAGGACATCCACCTTAAACCAGTGATTCCACTTCCAGTGTGGTATCAATTGATCATTTAGAACGGCCTAGTCAAAGTCCAGGACTAAATCCAACTGAAAAATTGCATTAAAACCTAAAAACCTGAAGTTAATGAACCTGTTTTTAGCCAAACTTAATGATTTTTTAGCTGTTCTGTAAGAAAGAATGAATGAAACTTCCATTAAACTGCAGAAGGCAGCAGATCTATACGAGCATCCAGACGGGCTCAATACAGACGGACGCTTCCTTTAACTTTACAATTAGCAGAGATTCTTTATAAAAGACGTCCAGACGCTTTCGTAGCAGCACATGTTCTGACGTTTTCTGTTTCCATGCTGGCGTCTGTCTAAAATCTCCTTCATTGTTGAACTTTTCACTAATCAGACGCTTGCTCCTCTCATCGCCTGCCTACTCAAGCTGAAGAAAGGTGAGGCGTGTGGAAAAGTACCGTGTGAGGGTGGTGGCGGGCTGACGTGTGATAGCGCTGACTGTTCTCATGGTGGGTTTGTGTGGGTGGGCGTGTCCTTGCATGCAAACGTCTCCCACACCTGATCAGATTGAAGGTGTTGTGTCTGTGGGTAGCTTTCGTGTTCTAGTAGTCCGGTTTGGTTGGTGCTGGAGGGAAAAAGGAGGATCTTATTTATAGATGTTTGAATTGTTGGCTGGATCAGATGGTGAGATGTTTACGTAACGAGCTGTGGCACACCTGTTGGCCCAGGTATTCTGGGGAGCGTCCCTCTGTTCTCTGAAGCATCTTTGAAATACCAGAAACACTGAGTCAACAGCAGGTTCACGTAAGAGGGAGCAGAACCAAGCTTATATAATGATCGGAATACAGGAAAGAAATCCTGATTATTCTGAAAACCTGAGGAAGAACTAGGAAAAAAACAATTAGATCTGTTGATTTATCCTTTATGCTCTTTAGTTCCTGGGAAGTTTGGGTTGTTTTAGTTTTCAGGTCCATTGAAAAAGGATGAAATGAGGCAGAACCAACTCTGCAGCTACCTGCACTGAAAAAATAACCTAGAAATAAGTACAAATTCTTAAAGTGTTTGTACCCTTAACCCTTTATAGGGCAAGGTACTGTTTTTGAGCTTACCCCTTGAAAATGGATTACCCCCCCCCCCCCCCCTCAAAAAAAGAAAAAATCCCTCAGTGAGGTCTAGAAGCACAAGATCTATATCTCGCAGGGTTCCTGCGGGTCCTTAACCCTTTAAAGCCCGATCCAAGAATAAAACAAAACAGAAAATTACTTTTTTTTTGGTTTGAAGTCCTTATTTGGCCTTTTAACAAAATATGTAAAAAGAAAAAACAGAAATACATTTTTGATATTAATAATTTATTACTATGCAATAAGTCAAGATTATTTTCTGTGTAGTCTTCTGCCCTCTGTTATCAGGTATATCTGATTGTGTACAATAGGATTTTGGGCAAAGTTTTTACCATTAAATTATGCAAAAGGTGTCAGAAACCGTATGTATCAAATACGGTACATTTGGCATTATAAGGTTAAAAAGTCTTCAGAGGCATTGAATTCTTCAAAATAAAACTAAGGCCTTAATTGGTATTAAAATGTCTTAAATCAGTCTTTCGTAGGTCTTAATTTTTAAAACATCATAAATAGGATTATTTTTATTACGATTTATTTTTCTAATCTAAATAAAGCATTAAAATTGACTTTTTTTTTATTTATAAAAAAATAATAACGGCTCACCATTATTGGTTCCGTCCCGATAGCGGAACCAATAAAGCGTTGTTGCGGTCGGGACATTTGGGAGATGCACCATTAACTTTTTGTCTAGAAAATATGAGCAAGTATAAATGTAACCAAAATTGTCTCCAGCCAAGAGTTTCCTCCACGGCTAAAACCAGGGAACAAGAAGCGATTCAAGCTGGGAACGATGGGAATAAAGGCAGTGGAGTCACATGCGAAGCACGAAACACAAAGCGTCAAAATGGAGTTACAGAGAAACAGCCGGTATTTCTCAGTTTAGTTCCACCCTTGTCTCTGCAACGCCTCCACTTATCACCAAATCAAACATACTAAGAAAACCATACAAAGAAAAATAGCTGCTAAAAGACTTAGCACTGGTTATGTTGGGGCTTTAAAACTGATTGGTTTTGTTCCCTGCTAAAACAACGTTTGTGAATTCAGTTAAATAATTGTTAAAATATATCTGTCATTTGTGTGTTTTTAGCTTTCTTCCTGTATGGGAAGCTTTTCAAACTTTTAAACATTAGTGCAGTGGTTTATGTTAAAATAAACCTTCGGGTTCAGTTGTCACAAGCGGGTTTTTCTTGTTTCTTGTGAATTTGGTCTTAAATTTTTATTTCAAGTGGCATTAAAAAGTCTTATAAAGTCTTGAATTTAACTTGCCTTATGCTGGAGGAACCCTGTCCAGCCATTCAGCAAAGATCCTGCTACATGGCTGCTACATGGCATTTGACCAATTAGATGAGCCCTTGAATGACATATTACCTATTGTAATTAAGATGGAAAAAGAAAAAAAGAGTTAACAAGTCAAGAAAAAAAGCTAATAAGCCTAGTTAACAATTATATTTAGGTTTATAAACTAAGAAATGTCAGTTCAAGTATCAGCACTAATGCCTCTAAGGTTTTGTTGGACCAAACAAAATGTGTTTCTTTCACTCTGAGTGTTTTTCTTGAATTTCTTACAGAAGCACTTTTGTTATTTTTCTTAATATATTCGTGTAGTTTCATGTTATTAGATAAAATATCCATATTTTTGGAATGTTACAAAGGTAATAATTGTTCTGGATTCTGCACTGCAAAAATTATCAAGAAATACGTAAACAATTTTTAGATTAAATGTATTTACCCTTAATTTGAGCAGATAAATAAAATGATCTGCCTATGGAATGAGTCTTTATATTCTTATAATTAGATAATTGGATAATATGCACTTACTTTCTCAATAAAAAAACACTTATTTTAAGAAAAAAAAGACTTCTTTAGATTTAAATTTTTTGTAGTGTGGAGCAGTGGGTGGATGTTTTATTTTCCATCACTAATGAAGCAAAATGTCTGCCAGGCTTCATTTACACCCCATGGTCTGTTCAGACCCACCAGTTAAACCACTAACTGTTTCAACAAACCAGATTGATGGTTCCCTCAGAGAAACTTTTTATCAGTCGCTATCTACAGCCGTTTCTGTTCAGTCAGAGGAACTCAAACAAAAAGCATCCAGGTGAGGAGAGACGACGTGTTTAATTTCAATAAGCGCTTCTCTGTTTGACTGCTGAGGTGTTACGTTCAGGCAGATCAGTCGTTTATTTCTGCTCCAAATGGTTCCAGATCAGCAGTAAACGATGTTCAAACTAAGGATGAAGTAATTAATAATTAATTAAACTAATTTAGTAATCGTTAATCAATAAATGGAGTTTAGAAACTGTAAAATATGCCTTTAACTGACAGAGTGACCCACTTAGAGGAAATTATATCATAATTAGAAGAGAAAAAGAAACCTTTTGCATTTAAGAGATATCAGGGTTTCCACAGGTCATTAAAAGTCAAGTCATTCAATTATGATTTTTTTAATTAAGGCCTTAATCGGCATTACAATTTATTAAATGTAATTATCATTTAAAAAAAATACGTTTATAAAAACAATTTCATCAGATATATTTTATTGCAATTTATTTGCACATAACTGCTTCCAGTTGATTGTAAAGACGTATGTTCAGAAAAGAAGCTTGTGACAGAGAAAAATAGGAAAACGCAAATTTCAATAAAAGTGGCTGGAAAACAAAATATATATGAGAGAGTCATGGTCACTTGTTGATGGCATTAAAATTAATTGTAAGAGTATTAAAAGAGAAATAAAAAACATTAAATTAGTCATTCCTGTATAAATCCTAACATATTTTTCGTCTCTCAATCTGCTTCATCCAGAACTCCTCCAGAGGGAATGTTTTAGTTTCACCTGGATCCATTTAGAAAAAATCTTCTCTAAGGAACCTTTGACTATCCCATTATTAATCAATTAATCGAAAAAATAATGGACAGATGAATCAATTAGCAAAATAGTCGTTAGTTGGAGCCCATGTTCCAACGGCAGCAAACGGGACAAATCGGATCTTTTTATGCCCCTAAAGATGTAAAACCTGTTCTTAAATAAACTGCAGTTTTCCAAGCGTCTAAAGTCGGAACGCTCTGCCGTATTTTCTCCCACTAAAGACTCCAGACTCCTCTGCAGACTCCTTCAAAGGTCCTCCTTTCTATCCTTTTTATGCCGTAGTCCTGATACCGCATAATCACACAGAGACGCCAGCATCCAACATTGTTCTTCCTTTGATCAGTCAAATCAAACACTGGAAAAAATAGAAATCTAGATAAGGCATTTTTTCTGAAAATAAGTCCCTTTGGTCTTGGATTAAGGAGGTAAAAGAGACTTTTTGTGAATAGAACAAGACAATTTACACCTGAAATAAGAAAACACAATTGCATTGTCTTATTTCAAGTGCATTTTATCTAATTATCTTATTTTAATTGTAAAAAAATACTATCTCTATCTCGTTTATCTCCTCAAATTAAGGGTAATACACTTAATTTAGGAAATTTTATCTTATTTCTAGATCGTTTTTTCCAGTGAAAATGACATCCATATCTCTCACATCTGTGTGGTTTTCTAGAAGACGTTTCTCCTCTCATCTAAAAGGATTCTTCAGTTCTAATTACCGCGCTGGTCGCCTTGGTAACCCAAACTCTTCACAGAAGCCAATTTATGAACGACCACATAAAAAGAAAACAGAGTGGAGCGTCTAGATGTGTTTGTTTAATTTGGGTCTGCGATTCGCTGCCATTTTTAGACATTTGTTGGTTGTATGCTAACAGTTAGCATAGCCCTTTTAGAAAGGTGACGCTAAAACCAGTATCTAGAAACCTTTCATATCTGGCTAACTGTCAGAGTCCTGCTTGGTTTTTAGAATAGCTTACGTCCTCTCTTCAACATGCTCAATTCCATGATGCTGCCACCACCATGCTTCACTGCTGGGTTGGCTCAGTCAGCCTGGGAATTTTTATTGACGTGTTTTTGGTTAATTTTCCTGGCTGATGTCTTCAAACGAGCAAAACTCTGTGATGTTTTGAAGTTTTTCTGTACTCATCAGGCTTTAGCTTTATAAAGCAATAAAATAATCCCATTAAAAGCTGGAATATTTTAGCTGTACAGATTAAAGGACGGGAATGTTCGGAATGATTTAACAGAAGAGTTTCCTCTCTGTGGATGGTTTTTTATTTAGATATATTCTCTTAAAGGTCAGCAATGCTAGAATTAAAGGTTAACCTTATATTCCAGAGATTACGGTAAATGTTATATAGGAATAAAACCAGCAGAAATATAGGAAGTATAATCTGCTCATTTAATTTGAAATAATCTGATTCTCAGCAGGGTTTTAAAACGACATAAATCCAGTTATTAGAGAACAAAGATGAAGGCAAGACTAAGTTTACAGGGAGACGTTTCACACTGAAGGATGAAACGCTTTGGTTCTGATTAGGACTGGTTCTAAAGAAACCATTTAAAGCAGGAAAGGGTTGCTGGTTCCAGATTTACTGCAACAGATTTACTGACTGAGGAGAAAACTGACTGAAAGCCGTTAGTGTTAGATGCTAATAAAATAGCCGATCTGCTAGAACCACATTTTCAAACGTATCATGAGAAATTATAGCTGAAAAAAGGCTTTTATTTGAAGCGTTTCCTGAAAAGTTGCTGATTTATGTAAAAAAAAAACCCAATAATTTTCTTTCAAAACAATAAAATAATCATCAGTTTCTCTCCTGTGACCTGATTGGTTGGTTTATTTCTGCTCCTTGTACTGCAGCCATGTGTGACACAGTTTGTGGCGCCACCTGCTGACCAAACAACAAACCTGCAATTTATTAATTGAGGTTAGGATTTATTTTTACAGGCAAAAAGTTCATTTCACAGCTGTGCTGTCAGGGATCCGTTATTATTTCACGGTTGTAGATTAGTAGCTTTTTATCCAACAATCAGCTTCCTGATAATTACATCATAATTTAATATTTAGGATCATAAATTAGAGATGTTGATCTGCTAAGAAGGTTACCAGGAGCCTCCATGTTGCTGATGTCGTCCAGGTAGAGAGATTGCTGTTTCAGCTCTGCAGCCTCCAACGCTCTCTTCTCCTCTCGTTGTCAGGCTCCTAACGGCCAGGCGCCGGCCGAATATGAGGCGGTGGCCACGTCGCAGCGAGACCAGAGCGACGCTTGGCAGGCGTCCGTCTCCGAGGAGCAGCCGGACGCCGCCCGCCCAGCTCCTGATGGCCAAACGCAGCCTGCATCTGATGCAGCAGGAAACTCGCTCTGACTCCTCCCTCCTCGTCCGGCCCACAGCGTGAAAGTGTTCAAACCTGCTGCGGTGGTGAAATCAACTCACCCGTCTGTAAACTCTGTTTCTATATTTATGGATAAAACAGCAGCCTTTATGAGCTGGAAAACTGGAGTCAGTGAAGGTTTCTTTTCCAGCTCTAACTTAAAGCAGAGGTGCTGGTAGTGAACCAAACTCCTCAAGGTGGCTAAATCAAACGCACCTTCTGCTCTCTGTGCACTGTATTTATGAACGACCTTCCTTCAGGTGTAGATATGCTCCTTCCTAAGTTATTTAAGTTAATTTAAGTGAAAAGTGATGAAATCTGACAGGATCTGGATCGTTAGAAGGTTTAAATGAGCTTTGATTTTTTTTCCAGCGACGCTGGTTGGTGTTAGTTCTCATTGGCGGCTGTAAAAACGCCAAACTGTTCATCCCAGGTTTGTTCTGATTGTCAGTCAGCTGTGAGGTTAATGGCCGTTTGTTAACTTTAACTGTAAACGACCCTCTGAGGAATGAAGGTGACCTATGATCACTGTGAGAAAAGCTGTAATTTAACAAAAAAAATGAGAAAACTGCAAAGTTTCTACATGATTCCTAAAAGCCGGAAACAGTCTGGAAGTTTTATTTTAGGATTTCTGTTCAAGTTTAGATTAAAAAACACAAGTTTATAGAAATATTTGTTGTTTTATGAACATCTCCTTCCTTCCTTCCTTCCTTCCTTCCTTCCTTCCTTCCTTCCTTCCTAGCTTTCTTATATCCTTGCCTTCTCCCTTCTTATGTCCTTACATCCTTGTGTCCTTATTTCCTCACATGCTTCCTTTCTCCCTTCCTTTCTTACATCCATTCCTTCCTTCCTTGCTTGCTTTCTCATATCCTTGCCTTCTCCCTTCTTATGTCCTTACATCCTTGTATCCTTTTTTCCTCACATCCTTCCTTTCTTACATCCATTCCTTCCTTCCTTCCTTCCTTCCTCCACTGTTTTTAGGATCCATCTGCCATATATTTATAGCCGTTTCATGTTGTAAGGAGTGAGGAAATAGGAGGGATGTGAAGGAACCTTGTCCGTCACATAACCCTCGCTTCTTTTAAAGGGACAGTTCGGATTTCCCACTGCAAAAACAATTAGAAATAAGTCAACATTTCTTCAATTAAGTGTATTTCCCCTTAATTGGAGCAGGTAAATAAGATGATCTGCCAGTGGAATGAGTATATTTACACTTAAAATAAGATAATTGGATAATATGCACTAGAAATAAGAATGCAGTTGGGTTTTTTTTTCTTATTTTAAATGGAAATTGTCTTTTTCCATTAGCAAAGTGTCTCATTTACCTCCGCAATTCAAGATGCACTGATTTTCAGAAAAAAATGACTTATTTAGATTCACGTTTTTCCAATGTAGGGTTCTGGGTTCTTATGAATGTGAGCGGCCCCCACCATACTGATGTGAACTTATATGTTGTTTGCAGATTTTCCATTATTTTAATTTTAAAGGCTTTAAATTAGTTTGACTCTGTTCTTTTAAGGAATATGATTTAGCAGTTATTAAATTAAACATTGCTGGGTGGGAAGCTTTAAACGAAGGAACCATTGAACAATCTTCAAGCTTCCTGGTTTTTAATGTGGGGCTCACTGCAGCAGGTGTGAGTCGTCACTATTCTCCCTGCAGCAGACGGACGTTTGATCATTTTACAGAGAAAAGCTGAGTTTTACGTTAAAGGAGGAGAACTGAGTGTTGGTTCTGATTGCAGGTCTGGTTTAGCATCCTCTACGTATGCTGCCCTCACACTAACCAGGATTATAGAGAAGAATTAAAGTGTTTTGTCCTGAAGTCAAACTTCTTTATTGTGATAAATGTTTGTTTTTAAACCAACAGCCTGTATAATGAGTAGCTGGTCATTTCCCCCCCATCGCCGGGCTTTAGGAGGAAACGTGCCTTATCTGAGTTAGTACGTCTCTGTCTGTTTTAAGACAAACCAATCAGAAATGTTTCATTTAACTAATGACCTGAATAAGTTAAACGTTGAAGAAAAAATACAGAAACCTTAATATATAAAAAAAAAAACTTCTGATTAAATCCTAAACTTTTGCACTTCGATGGTTTTTTATGGGTGGTATGAAATATTTCCCTTTAATTCATTTTTTTTCGTAGAAACTTCCTCAGTTTGTCAGACTTCATCACTTCTATCAAACTAAAACATTTTTTCTCTTCAAAGACAAAGACTGACGTTTGATTTCTGCACGTTTGTACATAAAAGCAGACCGAAGGAGCTGTGAAGAAGAAGAAGTGCCTGTTTTTGTATTTAAAGCTTCTTGTTCTCCGAGCAGAGACCCCTTTACTGTGCCGCTCCCCCCACTGAGGCCCTTCCTCCTGCAGCAGCAGACAAACGCAGCGTCCCTGCTTTGATTTTCATGCCAAATCATTCTCAGTATTCAGTGTTTGTGTGCGGGGAAGCCTTAAGACGAAGAGACTGTTTACTTTCGTGGTGTACAGATGAATAAAGGTTTTTTGAAACTCTCTGAGGCTCTGTCTCTTTTTATGCATCAGTGATTTTTAAAATGTAACATCAGAAGAGACGGCCAGAATAATCTCTGACGAAGCAAGGGAGGGAGTCCGGACTGAGGCGCGTCGAGTTACAAACTCCAATACGTGGCGGGAATATAAATGGAAAATTATTAGTAGATATTTCAGGACCCCAGATGTTGTTCAGTCTCCAGACTGATCTGCGAGTGAAACCTTGAAAGCTCGCGAGATCAGGATGGTCTCACGAGGCTACCTTCCTATGACTTATGGGTACAAAAAGTAAGAGAATTGTATAAAACGGAAAAGATAACCTACTCATTAAGACTTCAAAAAACCCTTTTGGCCTCCACTGGGGGCCAGCAGAAGCTATGCTGATGTAAATAAGCCCATCAAGTTTGTCTCTTGGCATAAGGAGTTAGCTATTCCACCCAAAGTCTATCCTTATTTTAGGGTTTCAGGATGATGAGCCTTCAAATGTGAGGCTGAGATCATTAGATATCGAGCTAAGATGTTCATTTTATGGAAAACTGTATATTGTCAACTTTTGTGTTATGTACCATTGGTGTGTGGCTGTACAATTGCTCTGTAAAAAATTATAAAAGTATGAGTTCTAAAAAAAAAAAAAATAACACTAGTGTTAAAATAAAGGAAGAAATCTTTCAAATAGGGGGAAAAAATGCAGCTTTAATCTCTTTTTTTCACCTTTAGGCGTTTAAGATTAACCAAATATATAATCAGATTAAGATTAACAAGAAGGAAATGAGTTTTTAAATCCCTAAGTAACCAAGATAAAACATTTTTTATACCTGAACATATTTGATTCTGCTTTTTTTTTTGCAGAAGTGTTTTATTCGGCTCATTTGTCAGATTTTTATGTACTAATCTATTTAAGTCTGGACTTTGACTAGACCACATTGAAAACTTCTTTATGGCTTTTTATGAAAGAAAATATTTTTGATTATCAGAAGTAGAAAGAAACTGAATTAAACAAGCAGACAGAGACATAGAAGCAGTTGTTTTTAAAAGAAAGATGAAATATGACCACATTCTCATCAATGTCTGTTTTCTCTGAAGCAGAAATCATCCCTCGGCCTAAAGAAGCAAAGGAGCTGCAAACCATCACACTCCCTCTACCGTGCTTTCCTCCATGTTTGACCTATACTTTTATTTCAGATGTAATAGGGCTCACCCCGCTGTCTCCTTTTCCCAGACGTCTGTGTGACTGTTAGCATGTTGCTGGGAAAAACAACAACAGTGATGCTAATTCCCGTCAGTAGATCGTCAGGATGTGAAGGCGGGCTCAAGCCAAAGCCCAAATATTTGGCCTTTTATTGTGAAATATGTGGATGTTTTCCGAGGCTCTCATGGAGCTAACAGAGTAGCATGAATTATCCCAACAACAATGTTGGTCTCTGGGGTCACCAGAGCTTGATGATGTCATGATAAATAACATTTTATCCCAATGAATGGTTGCCATAGTTCTGGTTCTGTCATGATGAGTCGATGCTCTGTGCCACTGTTTTACCAAACTGATTGGATGTCGGAGCTTCTTCTTCTACCATTTTTTTTTCTTTCATCCTCTTCAGTTAACCAGGTGATCAGACCCTCAGGTGATCATTCTGCGTTGTGGATCTGGAAATGCCAAACAGGCCTACTTCATGCTGTCAACTGGTGCTTCTATATTCAGACATGTGACTGATGAGTTATATTTAGAAGAAATATAATGAGAAATAGTTGTTAGATTATAGGAAAAATGTAAAAATGCATTTGAAGGGTTTCCCCGAACAGTTTAGTTCACTTCCTGGTTTGTTAGACATGTGATATTTAAGCAAAATTAGTTGAGATTGCTTAGAAAATGATCACTGTTTGTCAGTAAAAAACAGAGTTGTTTATACAAAGAAATCAAACTAAACATGTCAGTAATAAGCTGCACTAAAAAAGCTGCAGTGTGGCATGAGTACAAACTGGAATCAGCTGGTTCAGACTTAATTGAAGGGCTGCTTCTTACTGGGAAAAGCATCAGGCCGTCTCATTGGAGACCTTTGTTTCATAACTTCTTCATGTCCTTCAGGAGCATGAAGAAGATGATGATGGAGAAGTGGAAGCTGCAATTAACAGGTACCTCCTGGTTTAAAGAAATACTTATTCTGATCATTTGGAACATTTGGAGGTTAAATTATCAGGAGATTCTTTTCTGTTTTCTTCAACATGTCTTCAAACAATCCAGAAACAATGTGGTGAAGTAAAAAGTGAAAGTTAAAGATCAGAATAATGATAATTTTAAGCAAAACCTAAAAAAAAAGGTTGAGCTGGTGAGTAAAATCAGCTTGGATTATGTGCAGTTTGTGTTTGTGGCCACTTGGTGGCAGTAGCGCCTCAGTGGGGTCTCCTCAGGCCTGAAGGGACCCAGCCAGTGTGTGTTTGTGTGTGGGGGGGTTATTGAGGTCGTGGTGTGCCTGCTGCTGATGGGTGTGTGTAGGAGGACAGTAATAGGCTTCTTCAACAACTAGACTATGAGCTGTCATAAAAAAATAATCCTAAAATCAAACCTTCTTGGCACGCTCAGGCTGTCTGACATCCATGGAGGAAAGCCTCCATCCTCGCCGCTCCATAATGAGCAGCATCACTGTTTCTGGGGGAACCTCACCTTTTTATGTGGAGCCCGTCATTCTCTGACCTGTTGGATCACAGCAGCAGGTTTCCAGCTTTACAGACTGCGTTGCTCATGGGAACTCCGTCAGGACAATTTCCTGCCATTTAACGCTGTTTCTTTCCCTTCACACCGATTTTCCAGCCTCTACCTCCTTCATTAAATATTATTCCTGCCCAGATACAACCTGAGGCTATTTATAGAGGCCTTTCTACCATGGAGGGGCAGGCATGCTCAGCTGCTGCTGTCCACCCAGACCCCCTTAAGGTGTCACAAAGACCCCCTTATCCTTATTCCAAGACCCCTGTTGTTCTTTTAGGGGCGGTCGCTGCAGAAAGGTGGCTGAACACGTTCAGGTGTCTCTGCTGTCGGAGCAGAGCTGTGATTTACGAGTGTTTCCAGGTATTCAAGGACTCGCTGCCGTAAATCATCCACTCAGACACAGAAAGTCTGTTTTTTTTAGTTCAGTCCTTCCCTCTGTTTGGCTCTTGGTGTTAATATTCTGGTGATCCATAATTTTTTCAAAGGTTTTCTGTAAATTCAAGATTTTAGGGGGGGTGAAACCCAACCTGTGAGCCAACATCTTGTACATGTGGGACCAAATTGTTCCCATACTTCTAACTAGAACATGTCTGTTTTTATTGCCAATGTCGTTGCATTCCTTCAGCTCGTTTAGATCTGCAGATGTAGGCCGTCCTAGATTTTAAATTTCTCATTTACAAAGTTCTGTTGACCATCCGGGTTGGTTTGCAAAAACCAGCCCACATCATCACCCTGGCACTGCCGTGTTTCACAGTATGTCCACTTTGTGCTCCTCTCCTCCTGTAGAAGCCCCTTTTTGAGTTTAATTTAACTCCTTGAGGGAGAAGAGGCCTCTTTCCATCTTTGTGGGGTTTTTGTTTAAACCACACTCCTTCCATAGGTATATATCTACTTATTCAGCAGAGGTGCGTAGTAACTAGTTACATTTACTTTTTTGAGAACAATGTACTTCTAGGATAAGCTTTTCTACATTGTAACTTGAGTAAACACTGGATGTGGGATCACTACTCTTAGTTGAGGGAAATGTCTGTTTACTCCTCCCGTCATAAGGAACTTCACTTAATGACAAACAGGCTTGTTTTAAACAAAAATACTCCAAAAACTTTAGCTTGTTTGTTTTAATGTTGATGTTTAAATATTTTTTATTTGCTGATCCTGTCAGGTCGTTTGGAGGCCAAGTTTACTCCAGCAGTTCATTATATGATGTTACAGGAAGTAACTTACCGTATTCTAACCTAAATGGATAACAGACCATCAATTAAAACGTCAAATTCAAGAACGAAATATTTCTTTCCTCGGAAATTACTGTTTAATTAATGAGTTTTATAATTTTTTTTTTGCATTTTCAAAATGTGCAGACAACGTTACATAATTTAAAATCATTAAAGCAGATGTTATGATTAATTACTCAGTGCCTGAGTAGCATTAGCTCTTCATTTTTTAACATATGTTGAAGTAGTGTGCTGCTGTGCTGCTGCCATCAACACCTTTGTTTATAGATGTTGGAGATCTGCCTGTTTTCCAGTGTAGTCCTGTTTCTCTGACTGTGACTAACTGGATGTGCTCTCTTCATTCTCTGGCATGGGAGCTGGCTGTGTGTTTCCTGGACGGGGCCGCCTTTTACAGCTGCTTTTCTATCTCTGCTTCTGTCTCCTTGAACCCCAGTCGGCCTCGGCAGATGGCCGCTCACACTGAGCCTGGTTCTGCTGGAGGTTTCTTCCTGTTAAAAGGGAGTTTTTCCTCCCCACTGTCGCTACAAGCATGCCTAGTGTGCAGGACTTAATTTGTGTCAATGAGTCGATGCAATCAGCTGGTTTTCCTTAGATATATAACTTTGAATCAATCTGACTGGATGATCTGGTGAACTGTAAAGAGCCTTGAGATGACATGTGATGTGAATTGGCGCTATAGAAATAAACTGAATTGAATTGAGTTAAACTGAATAGTGCCACTCTTGCTTGGTTACAGTATTTTCTACCCACCTCTGCCTAAATGGCAGCATCATTAGTACTTAATCCACTAAGGTGGAGGTCTTCAACAGGGGGGTTGTGACCCCTAGGGGTCCAAGGAGGTACTGCATGGGGGTCAAAAAGTTTGGTTGATTAGACTTTTTTCTTTATATTCCCCTGAAAATGTTTCTATTAATTGGAATGTATTTAAATCAACATTAATATTAATTCAACTCACTGTAGGAGTTAAATGGAGGCAGAAGATGCTTTCAGTCATCAATGCACACAGTGGTGGGCGCCGTTTCATTCACAACACCTGTCCCATCAATGAGGAATCAGAAATACTTTAATAATCTCCGGTAATATTAAAGTATTGGATGGAGTCATGTAATATTGGTAGTGACTATAGGACCAGTTTGATAATAACACAATTTCATACAATATATATACAATTAGGGGGTCCCTGCTCCATCCCGCCATCAGTTTGGGGGTCCTTGGCCTGGAAAAGACCCCTGCATTAGCGTATTGCATCTCTGCATCTGTAATTCAGCTCTATGAGGCTTTAATGACGAGGGAAAAAAGTGTTGACACGGTCTGTGATGCTGAGCTGAAGCCACAGACTGCCGTCACGTCTTGTTTTGACTCTTAGGGGGGGGCTTCTGTGTGTTGCACGAGGTGTTTGCTGGTAAGAGAAGCCTGCAGAACGCTGGAGACCACCGCAATAAATGACTAAACTGAGTGGTGAGAGAGCAGACCCCCCCCCTCCCTCACACGACCTCCTTAGGACCCCCCCCCTGCAGCAAAGCCAAGCCTGAGTCAGACTGAAGACCACAGCCAGTCATGTTATTGGCAGGAAGCTGCAGACGGTACATCACATGGCTGCACGCCTCTTGTTCTCGACTTGGAGGAAGAAATTGGAGCCTTTTTTTAGCACAGACTCTCTCCTTTTAGCTTCCACGAATTTCCCAAGTGGTGCCTCCATTCTGCTCTGTTTATATCACAGCTTTTAATCAGAACAACACAATCCCTGTTCTGTTTCAGCAACTATCCACAGATGATTCAATTAGCACCAGTAAATAAAAAAAAAAAGAAAAACCAACAATCTTTGTCCAGGTTGATCAATCCTCAGATCTTTATCTAAAGTCTCCTTAGTGTTGAAATCAGATCAGCACCTTATTCCCAAACAGACCCAACGTTTTACATGATATCCAGTTGGCTGTGTTTGCCTTTTTTCAATTAGACTCAAATAAAGAGCCTGGGTTTGTGCCGCTCGTCTCCGTCCTCAGGGCTTTACGGTACCTCTGTGTGTTCGTGCACAGCAGAGTGTGACTTTCTGCAGCCTGCAGAAAACTAATGCATATGAGAGCAGACAGCTGTCACCCCCCCTCTGGCTCCGTTTGCACGACCTTGCCTGTGTTCTTGCAGGACAGGGGATGCTGCAGCTTACCTGTCCCTAGAAATCATCTGTCACATTCTTTTTAATGCTTAACTTGGATTTTCTATTTTCTTTTGCTGCTATAATGCTTTTAAAATTGTCATGCTGAATTATTTTTGGCTCCTTAAAATCAAAAGATGCTCTGTTAATAATCCCCTTTAATGGGTCTTTTCTGTTTGAAGGATCTCTAATCCCGGAGTTCCTCAGGGAGCCGCTCCCGGTCCCTCTCCAGTTTTAGTCTTCCAGGTTTTCCTTTGGGGCTCTCTTCCCATGTGTCCCACTGTGCCGGCTCTGGCATGCCTTATAAAAACGTCTTAAGCACATTACAGGCGCTCCATTCTGTTTGTTTAATCACATTTGGATGCGACATGCAGCATTATCGGAGGGAGCAAATTAACATTTTCATCCACTGGTCACAATAGAAGGTGCTTGTTCCGATTTTTCTGTTTGACATTCAAACAGGCTGAGCTGAAATGTGTGTTTTAGTTTACGGAGCTGTTTGTTGTGGATTAGAGAGCAGACAGGCGGCTTATCAGGGACATGAATTTTTAATTTGCAACAGATCAATAAAGGGCTGCCTCGCCGTGGCGGTTAATGGCCGATTAGGAAAACGTTGCGCTTCAGTGAAATATCTCTAACTGGACTAATTACTGTTAAACCTTCTGTGTTTCTCAGAGGATTCAACGTCTGGAGCAGAAGTTGCTGTCAGATGGAGGATAAAATGTTTCTAGAAAACTGAGGTAAGTTTCCAACAAAGGCTCCAATTTCCTCTTAAAAAAAAAATTTTCTTTATTCCTGAGAAACTAGAATTTAAAAACCTGTTAAACTCACCTTTGCTCCTCATTATCGGCCAAACACCTGAGTGCCAACCTGTGAGGAGTTTTTCGGAGGAATCGCACCACTCACTGTTCATCCAGTTTGGTGCACTGGAAAAACCATCTAGAAATAAGTAAATATGTCTTAAATTAAGTGTATTTACCCTTAATTTGAGAAGGTAAATTAGATAGTTTGCCAATGGAATGAGTGTTTTACTTTAAAATAAGATATTTAGATAAAATGCACTTGAAATAAAGCGATGCAATTGTGTTTTCTTATTTTAAATGGAAATTGTCTTGTTCTACTGGCAAAATGTCTCTTTTACCTCCTCAATTCAAGGACAAATTAACTTATTTTAAGAAAAAAAATTATCCAGATTTAGATTTTTTCCAGTGTGGATGTGTGGATTACAGAGAGGATCATGTTCTTTGATTAAAAGGCGAACAGAGTGGATGTACGGATGAAAACGGCAATCGGCATAAAAGATTCATCAAAGGTTTCCGTTGAGGCGCCTGCTTTGACTTTCTCTGCAACGATCTGCTGATTTGAAAGCATTTCTTGATCCTCGTGATGAGAATTAACACTAAATGACATTCATGCATCCCGGTCTGACAGCTTTATTGTAATCGACTTCAAATTGACCAGAAACCAATCTAATTTAAAGTAGCGCAGTTTTAACAATAACAGAAATTAAAATTTCCATGTTAAATGAATTTTGTCCACTGATTCTAGTGCTGCTCCTTGGCGGGCGAACTCGGTTCACAGCCTGAGTGCAGCCGTTGGTCCAGGATGACTAGTGCATCAGGAACGAGTTTGGGCAGTGACGCGGAGCTAAATCGGATGACCACATCTATCTGCACACCCACCCTAACCCCCCCTAATGGTAATGGGCTATGGATCAGACTTCCTCTCATTCAGTTGCGTCGCTGGCTGGGTCTAGGAGGTTTAAAGGGACCAACATAAATTTAGACAGGGAATGAAGGAGTCAAAAAGGCATTTAAATAGGTTTATTCAGCTATTTCTTTTAAATAAATAACGGTAAAGGCTTCAGGGAAAGCCCAGGCCAAAATAACAAACAAAAAAACCCTAAAGGAAAAGTAGATTTACCTAACTCAATCTAAAACAGGGTTCATACACCTTTTCCAAATTCAAAATCGAGCACTTTTCAAGCACTTTCAAGATCCATTTTAAAACTTTTTCCAGCACCTTACACCACCGTAAATTACATACCAATACATAGTCAAAATTATTACTCGGATGATCAAAGAAAATTACTCCTCTGCCATGGCGTAGTAATATAACCAACCAGAGGGTGTCGCAATTCAGTATTATCAATGCTGTTTTAAGGTATGGGCCTGGCAATGAATTAAAACTTCGGGTTTTTCTTTTTTCTTTTTTATTTTGGAACGTTGGCGAGGCGGTAGCGTGAGCTTAGCGAGGCGGCCGCCTCGCCAAGATAGTGCTGCGGGAAACACTGCAATACTAACATTACGTTATCACACCGTACTCTGTCACTCAGTAACTTAGCCTGTGAATTCCTAGCTAGCAGTTACTAGCGTAAACAAATAGGCGCTAACGTTAACATGTACCAGGCTACTTCCGTTGGCTTACTTAAAAAGTCTATGACTTACCCTTCATGTGACTCGACAGCGCGGACTCGCCCATTGTGAAAAGCTGCACATCTTTTTTTGCAGACTTTACAAGAGGCAACTCGTGGGGTTTGTCCCCGTTTAATCCATGATTTGTATTTTTCATCTTCCAGCCAACGTTCATTGAAACGACAAGGGTTGTTACTAGGGTGCAAAAACAAAATTACATCCATCTTGGTGATGTAACACTAAAATCAACAATCACTTTTTTGGTTTATCTGCACGCCGCCCCTCTCTACGCTGATGACATCATCCTCATACTCTGTTTCATCACTGTCAGAAATGAGAGCGACGATGGGAAGAACTCTGTGGCTGCATTGGGTGGGTACTGACACAGTTAAAGGAGCGCAGATTGCTCTGTGGGGGGGCCGAGTACATAACCCTGTGGGGTGACCCACTGACTCTGAGCTCAGTCAGAAAGAAAGTCGCTAATCGAGGAGTAGGCTGTGTGGAGGAAGACTTAAGTTCATGTCTGGGAGTTAAAAGCAGAGGTAAAGTCAAAGGGCGACGTCACAATGGCAAGATTTTCATTTATAATTTTATACCAAACTGGTTTAAAGAGTGACTGAAGTGAAACTTTATCGGAAATAATAAAAAATGCTATATTAAAAAAAAAAAAAAAATCTAAGCTTAAAAACAATCCTTCCATTTTAATGAACAGAAAAACTCTGGACTTGATCATTTAATCTGACTAAATCTTCCAAGTCAATCATACATTTTTAAATATTTTCTTATGTATTTGAATTTATTTAGATCAGTAGATGAGCGGTTTTTAATTTACCGTATTTTTTTTTGTTGTTGTTAGATGAAATAATTTCTTCCCTTTTTTCCTACATTAATAGGCTCTGGGAATGTCTAGTAAAATTTAACTCAGTTTTCTAAAAAATCGTGAGACATTTTCTATAGCGTTTAGTTTTTTTTGTTCCTCAGTAAATGAAACCATAAATCAAAACCTGAACTTATCTTTGTCTAAAATGGACATTAGATTTGTTTAAAATATTAAGGAAGCAAAGAGGAAAATGATTGGAACATTTTTTTTTTTCACAGAACTGTAAAAATTATGCATTTACTAAAAACTTTATGATAAAATGAATGCTAACAGGATTTGAGTTACTGTAAGAGAATAAAACATATGGAGAACCTGGAAAATGTATCATAAAGGAAAAAGAAATCTAAACAGGAAGTGATCAGTTTGTTTATTTCATGCTAAGTTTCAGGAACATCACCTTCGTTTAAAGAAAACAAACCTTTTAGTCTGAATCTGTAAGAAACGTATCTGTTATCGCTGGGGAGGTTTAAAGAAACTGGACCCTGGAGTCTAATATAAGCAGTAAACGGTTTTAGGGGATCTTTGCAGTAAGTTAAAGTTTCCACCCTTAAAGTTTCCAAAGCCTGTTTGCTGTGTTAAAGATGGCGGCACACCCACTCCTCCCCTTCAGCTGATAGACGGCTCTGATGTGTTTCATGAAGACAAAAGGATGCGCGCTCTGCAGCCGTGACCTTTCCCCGTCTCCAAGCACACACCTGCACACTGAACCCAGAACAGCCGCTGCCACCCCAGCACCGCCGCCTGGACTTGAAAGGAGCCTCTGCTGAGATACCAGAGCCGCTCGGTGGCACCGAGCTGCGCTCCTCGCTTCACTGTTTCCACACGTCTTCACTCACAGCAGCTTTAATTAATGGAACCTGCTCGTTTTTAGAAGATGATCTGCTGTGAACTCTGACCTCCATACTGCCAGTTTACTTTAAATTTATTAACAAAATAAAACAGATTTTTTTTTCTGTGGTTGATTGAAACTTGAACATAAATTTTCTATCAAGACGATAATCCCAAAGTGGAATAATCTCATAAAACTTAAAAAGCAGTTTTAAATCGTACCAAATAAATAAAAAGTCCAGAAATATCTTCAATTCAAGTGATTTACAAAGATCTTCTCTATTAGAATATATTTTTATTCTATTTGATGTTGTAATCCAGAGCGTAGATTTCTGAGGCTAGATCAACATAATCCACGCTTGTTTTAATCTGACCCGTCTTGTTCTGCCAGAACAGAGGTCTGCTGCTGCTCCTGCAGGAACACAGTGGACCTTGTTGTCCTGACCGGGATCAATCACTCCATAGATGACGCCCACCAAGCCATGCCTTTCTGTAGGCGGCTGGTGGCCCAGGAGGCCCCGCCTGGGCCCTCCTCCGGCCCCCGCAGCCTTCACGGCGGGGATGCTGGGCTCTGAACACTTTCTGGTTCACTGGAGTCAGCGGAAAGGGAGAGAGGAGGGGAGACTTCCTGCTCAAAGGAGCATCTTTTACAACCAATAGGATGGCAGCTAGAGGGGGAGAGTCATTCTGATTGGATTATTTAAAAGTTGAATGGAGTTAATCCTTCAGTAAATAGACAGAATGGAGTTTTTTTTTTTTTTTTTTTTTTTTTTTTTTTACAGTTACAGTTGCAAAGTTGGTACCAAACGACACCAGAGGGCGGGTCAAACCGCAGTCTTCTGCTTCCCATCCCTCCATCTGTGTTTCAGTCATCCTTCCAATCAGGCCTTCATTGTTGGAAGCACTGCTGAACTGTAGGCTTTCCAAAGAAAACATGAGATGTCCTTCTTCTGTGTTGGGGAGGAAGGGGGGGGCTTTGTATACCTGGGGAGCCATTGGTCGTAGATGAGGAAGTCAAACTACGGAGCAGAGAATTTGAAAAGAAAAGCCTTCTCTGTGTTGAACTTCAAGGGTTTTGTGATTCAACTTTTCTTTTTTTGTTAAACATCTTAAATTACTTTATTTCTTGGTGTCTTTAGGTTTTATCAAGCCTCCTGGATAAAACCCTTTTACATCCCGCAGCGTTGACCTTTCAGCCACGTTCATCCTACAGAACAAAGAGCAGTCAGGACGTCCATTTTCATTTGCATCCCCCTAAGCTGGAGCTTTATCACCACTTTTCCTTCCAGTAAATATCTCACCTTCACTTCCTAGATCAGAAACACGACCAGGAAGCTATAAATGGCACAATCCTGACTGGGAAACCTCTGCTTTCCCTCTGTGGGTTTATTAGAGATTTAGTTTTTGCTTCGGATCAACAGAAATAAATAAAAACAGAGAAGTGAGAGGCGGCTTGGCAGGAAGAGGAAGTTTCTGTCCTCACAGTTCCTCATCCTGGCTCATCAGAAAACGTCACAAAACCAGAGCTCTGAAAAAACAAAATACTCCATGATATGATTGCACATATTGTCACAAGCCGCAGATAAAACCCAACTATTGATTGTCCTCCATGAAGAGGGAAACGGTGAGAATGTAAAATAATTCTACAAACCTCAGAACTGACATGATGTTGGTTCATTTCAGCGTTTATTACCTCCGATTGGAACAGATGAACATGAACAGCTTGATCCCAAAAATCCTTAAATCTTCTCTGGTTCTGAGGACATTAAGTCGTGTTTATTTCTGGACACAGTTTCCTCCTGTTAAAACCGTGGTTTTTCACCTTTTCCTGCAGATGTTATGATGGCTGTTTGGAAATGTTTAAAGTTCCTCCAATCTGATGAAAAATGGGTCCTTAAGCAGAAGAATAACCCCAGATCATCATTCTGCCACCCCCGTGTTTTAGCCAAGGGACTTGTAACCCGTTTGCAGGTTTTTAATGTTTCCTAGATTTCGGGTAAAGGAATGAGCAGCTCCAGCCCATGAGGGGAGGGTTTCCTACAACCATAAGATGTGTTCTTGATCAGGTCATGTAATGTTCAGGAAATGGGACCCAAGATACTAAACAGACAGTTCAGTGGAATGCAACGGACTTTATTAATGAGAATGGGCCAAATGTGGTGCTGGGAGCACGCACACAGCTCTCCCACTGGAAATCCCCTGTGGCAGAGACAACAGGTTAGTTATCAGCAAGAGGTGGTGAGGCTGGATAACTAACCTGTTAGTGGGTCTCAGTAGGTGGTTGGCTCTGGGACGGGTCCGGGGCGGACGTCAGTTAGTGGACGGGGCTTGTGGGAGCAGGGGCCTTTGAGCAGCGGATGTTTTGCAGAGGACTTAGACCAATGAGCTCCAGAGACAGTCCGGGTACAGCATCCAGAGATGGGGTCCAAGCAACGGCACAAAGGGGCAATTCGGAAGGAAGGTCCAGGGATCGATAACTGACAACCTTAGGCAGAACTGATGCAGGGGTCCTGAGGCAGATCAGGTCGGGTTTCCAGGTGGGCAGACAGAACCAAATAAGAGATCAGACAGGCTCAGTGAAAGACTACAGAATCAGCTCAGGTAACAGATTGGCAGGCAAAAAGTTGAAATGCTGGAAAGAACTCAGTGGCTAATCTGAGATGATCTGGCACTGGGAACAGATTCAAACGGTGTATATATGGAGGTGGAGATGGGTGGAACCACTTAGTGTTAATAGCAGGCAGGGTGGAATTGAGTAGGCTTGCCGTGTTGTGGATTAAGCCAGCACCAGTGCTGAGATCGTCATAGGTACACCTAAATGAAAATTACTGAATTTGATCCTTAGTATGCTAGGTCTAAAAACTTACGGTAAAAATCAAATTATTTGACTACAAAGATGTAAATAAAGGTGAAAGGACGCCATCCCTAAGGGGTTAGGAATGCCCATCGCTGCTTTGGAACTTGAGGGTGAAGAAGACGAGAACCAGAAACCGAGGAAATCAAGAACAGGAGGTGTAACCATGGAGAGAAGTGTAAAAAGACTTGGTTCCAACCAGGATCTTTTCATTAAGAAGTAATTTTTTCTTAAAATAAGTGCAATTCTTCTTGAACTGAGGAGGTGAGTGAGACCCTTTGCCAATGGAACAAACTAAGAAAAAAATTAATTTCATTTTTTCTTATTTCAACTGTACATTATCCAATTACCTTATTTAAAGAGTAAAAATCCTCATTCCATTAGCAAATCATCCTATTTACCTACTGAAATTGAGGGCAAATAAACTTAATTTAAGACATTTTAACTTATTTCTAGACAGTTTTTGCAGTGCACACATGAAGATGCTTGCTTTAACTAAAATCAGAAACTCTAACACCGATCTGTTGGTACAGAATGTTCACTGGACACTAAGCTTGGGTAGTTTTCGGAGGAGTTGGTGGTTCTCGATAGAAAAGGTCGATCTGGATCCATGGGTGCTGACCAGCAGGGTCGACTGCTGACCGGACAGTCTGGGTTGTTATATCAACCAAACAGCTGACCCTTCAGTTCAGTGGTCTGTCCTCAGTACGAGATCTACAGACTGGTCAACGAGGTCCTTGTCCATCTTTCAATGTCTGTGGATCTAAATTCATTCTCTGTCTGTCCTTCCTGACATCCCCCCTGGGATCCAGTAATTGTGCAGCAGGTTCAGTCCAGTCTCAGGCAGCTTGGGGACATTATATTAAGACATTGTAGGATAAGGGTGAAAGTTTCAGATGTGTTCAACTCCTTAAAAGGAGACAGCAGGATTTCAGATTCAGCATTGTTCCCTTTCTGCATCTTAAAATGTAAAACCTCTTCTTCCCAGTCCTCTGACCGCAAAGCCATTTGTGAGTGTTTATGATGCCTCTTATAGGTTTTGTTCAGTAATCATCAGGAGCGAGATGATTAAGCCCTGCTGGAGATCAGATTTAATCGCGCCGCTGTCTTCCTAATGAGCTCATCATGACCTCCTGCAGCTTCTGATCTTTAATCTCAAACACAATGGCTCCCTGACTCCAAACAGCCCTGATGTGCTTCTTTATTTAACACATTCCTTCCATAAATGTGGTTTACAGCAGCAGGGAAGAGCGACCTCTCCACAACACCAAATCTAATCGGCGGTTTAGCCGAGTTTATGTGGTTCTAAGTTGAATTCTTTTAGTTTTCCAGAGGCTGTAATAAACATATTTGATCATCCTGCTGAATTCAGCATTAAAAACCTCTGAATGACGGCCTCTCAGGATGCAGCTGACCAGTTAAAGGGTCGTGGTTGTGGTTTCAGAGTCCCGATCCTTCCTGGAGCCCGAGGGGGAGATCTGATCCTTAGTTAAAGGAGGCAGAGTCTCCTGTTGTCTCATCGTTGTCAGCTGCATTAATGCCACCAAGACGAATCCCACGGCGCTCTTTGTGCCGGGCGATTAAAGCGATGCCGGTTGTGATGTGCTGCAGGGACGTGGGCAGGGATGTGGGTACTTGTGCATGAGGAGCCCTAAAGTTGCAGAGGTTTTTTTTTTTTTTTCTAATTGAGTCAGGGACTTATGCTAGCTAAGGTAGGCGTGTGAGTGGGGGGGGGACTAATCCCAAGCTGCTGTTGTTTTTCTTGCCTGCTGGCTCCAGATCAAGAACTTTACCAACAATAATCATGCAAAATGTGTGGCTTCACTTCAAAGCCTGCCTCAACTTTGCATTGTTTCATCATTTCAGCAGTTTTTTCCTCTCCTGTCCTCGTCCCTCCTTTGCTCCTCGGTTTTTATCGCTTCTCTTGAAGGCCATCTGATACGCAGCCCTTGCCTTCGTGCAGCCGTTCCGATTACTGCGCCCGACCGGTTAATCACACCTGGAGATAAGATCAGAGGCGAGGTGTGATCTCAGTGAGCCGAGAGACGTTGGTTTCCTCTCTGGCTGCAGTATGTGGTCGTGGTGAGGAAGCGCCAGCCTCCGCCTCAGACTGCAGCCTAGTCAGACGTCAGCAGCTCTCTGGGCGAGGGTCGCTGACGCCTCTGCAGGGCCGGGGTGGGCAAAACCCCCCAAGGTGGGCAAAACCCCCCTCCCTGTATGTCTTGAGAGAGCTACAGGGTTTCCCGCTGAAGTTTCTCAAGCTCAATAGATGCAACTTTAAAAAGATCAAAAACTCGCGATAGCTGATGTAAACCTCAGCTGGAAATGACTGTAGGTCTACACCTACAGCTTCAGATCAAATTTAATTCAACCTACATTTGATCGCCTAATTTTGGGCTGAGAGAAGTTTTTCAATGTTCAAAGTGAGGAAAGAACCAGATGAGAGATTGTACAGAAAGATGCTTCATGCTTGAAGGGAACATAGAATGCAAAACTGAGTTTACATTGTCATT
Source organism: Cyprinodon diabolis (assembly GCA_030533445.1). Lineage (NCBI taxonomy): Eukaryota > Metazoa > Chordata > Actinopteri > Cyprinodontiformes > Cyprinodontidae > Cyprinodon > Cyprinodon diabolis. Next base: position 20,427,983 of record CM060085.1, read on the forward strand.
TACATTTCTCTGCAAATCTCACAATTCTAAACTTCCACCGTAAAACGGACGAATCCAAACGAAGCACCGAATTGACGTCAATTCTGGAATGTTGTATTGTTTGGGGTCGTAGGGTTGAAGAGGTCCCTGTCCGCTGACTGGACCGGACTGAACCCAGTGACGGTGTGCTTCACACAGCACAGGGCCGCCGTTAATGTCTCCGTCATCAGGTCGGTTTCGACTATGTGCTGCACTGTAGTCGAACAAAATCTTGGACGATTTTGAAATTCCTCCCGGACATTTCCTTCCTATTTATAAGAATTGTATTAGACATTAAGCAGAGAAACAGCCGCAGCCCAGTAGCTGTCACTGCATGAAAAGTGAGATTTTCGTCCCCGTAAACTCCCGCAGATCTCCCTGATTTTCGTCAGTTTCCGACAATTTGCAACCCGCGCTTGTCCGCGTTTGTCAGTGTCACAAATTGTCGGAAACGGACTCTGACGTATGTGAAGAGCGATCAGCTGTACTAATGGCCCTAATTAGCATATGAATGCAGCGAACCCGCGTGGCTGGCCAGGTCTGGCTTGAATAACCTACTCAGTATTGGCTGAAACCACTATTCTCAAACAAGTGAAATCGCTCGTGATTGGCAGCAAAACCACACGTGGCCACGCCAGGCTTTAATTTCCTTACTGAGTATTGGACGGAACCACTACTTTTTAAATAAGTAAAGTCGCTCGTGATTGGTTGGCATAAATATATATATATATATATATATATATATATATATATATTCATTCATATGCTGTGTATTTATGTTATCCTTCCCTACTACACAATTATTAGGCTACCATCAAGGACATGAATGAATTTATACAGGAAATGAACATTTGCCAGGAAGCTGTTTATGCAAAGAAAGAGCTTTATTAAAACACACACAACTATATACAACGCGTATCCAAACACATGCGTATGCAAAAATTACAAGTCCGTGAACGGCCCGTTTGCTTCCTCTGGGTTGGAGGTAACTGGCAGCATTCCCTCCGAGGCAGGTCCGATGTGCAGACGCCTACTGTGCATGGCCCTGTACTTCAGCATCGCTTCTAACCGGGACTGCAGCTTAACACAGAGTTCAGTGAGATCCGGCCTACGAAATGGCGGCGACTGTACAATCCATCCAGAGACACCGCCAACGACGCCATCTTCTTCGTCGGACATGAGGTCGACGGTGGCGGACTTCCAGAGTTCCACTTCCTCATCTGCTAGCACACTCTGCCTCGCTTTCAGCAGCTGGATAAAAAACAATGAATCAGCGCACTGCGTATGGACACAACACATCTATCAATGCCCCTGAAAAATAGTCACCAAATAAAGTCTTACCCTTCCTTCTTTCTGCCTCCGCACGCAACGTGTTGGCTGGCTGCGTATATCTGAAGCTCCTGCGTACCGTCTCAAAATACGTCTTACAGGCAGCTGGAAAACAGTTAAATGAGAGTGGTATGAATAAAAAATCAAACGCAAGTCACAGTAACAAGGAAGGAGAAAACATTAAAACAAGTCACTTACACACAATGTCGTCTTTATCAACATCGTGCAAATCTGGACTTGCTGATATGGCTCCGAGCAAATAGGTCACCGCCTCATTGTGAGGCGACAGTTGTCTGTGAAAACAAAATGTACAGCTATGATCGGTATCTGTCCGTATCTATTTCCTTTTACCGCAGAATGAAAGAATATTCTTTAAATCTTACCCTTGCTCCGGTTCATAGCGCCTGCAATTAGCCTCCGAGTTGTAAAGACGGCGTACTGCTTCCTGTGAATCACAAAAAATACACTTTAATAAAGCTTGTTCTTGCAAGGCTACTATTAGCCGTAGCTTTAGGCTAGGCTGTTATTAGCCGTAGCTTTAGTCTAGGCTGCTATTAGCCGTAGCTTTAGGCTAGGCTGCTATTAGCCGTAGCTTTAGGCTAGGCTGCTTTTAGCCTAGCAGGCAGTAATCAAACATATATTTACCGCTAGCTTCTCTTCTTTGAGTTCGTCTCTCCCGCACAGTTGTTCGACTGCAGAGTCGCCATCGCGTCCAAGAGGAGTTGATAGTTGAAGGCGAGTTGAACGGGGGACATTGTGCAGCCATGGATCACGTACCAGCAAAATCCTTCTTCTTCTTTTCATTAATGGCAGATTGCAAGTAACTTTTAGGTGCATACCGCCACCTACTGTACACGAGTGTGTAGCAACATTTTCTCTACATTTATTAAATTCTATTTATTAATCTTGTGTTTTTAAGAAAAGTAAATAAAGCTTTCCTTACTCTATAAATATCCATTATGTTTCCTTCATTTCCTAATATTCCTTTAAAGCTACAGTGTGTAATTTTCAGCGACATCTAGCGGTCAGACTGCAGACTGCAGAAACATGAACATCTCCCCCTCCACCGCTTCTCCCCCCCAACAGTACAGCGAGCGTTACGGGACAAAATGTCTTCCACGACGTCCGCATCACCTACCTTCTCAAGTGATGAGGTTTGTTTACATAGATAATTTTACAGATAGTATTTCATTAGTCTCTGTGTTCAGTACCGTCTCACTTCATCTCTCTCAACTTGCCGTAGTTACTTTCGAGCGTAATGGGCGATCTCGCAATCGCTAGTTTGTTGGCTCTGCGCTGCCGTAGCGCAAAGATGTCTGCCTCCATGGCTGCGAGACCCGCTCCTATGTAATTATAAATAACGAATTCTAAGGCAACGCAAATATTAAGGTTAAAAGGCTGAGCTCGTAGATAATGATGATAAATAACATAGTTATGTATAATATATTACATTTCTGACCGTATATCCCTGTAATTATTACACACTGTAGCTTTAAGACTCCATTCTTTTCCTGTCCTTCCAACAATTCTTTTCAGATTCTCTTTCAGATTCATATGTTCTACAGTTCATTAATACATGTTCTACATTTTCTTTCTCTCCACATCCTTCACATTTATTATTACTTTTCTTCCCTATTAAATGTAAAGTGTCATTTAAATAGGTGTGTCCTACTCTTAATCTAGTCATAATTATTTCTTCCCTTCTGTTTCTCTCATCAATATTTCTAATTAGTACTGACTTTTGCACTTTATATAATTTTCTCCCTTTCTTATCTTCATTCCACCTTTTTTGCCATTCTTTTATTTCTTTTATTTTAATACATGATTTCCCTTCCCCTTTCCCGAAAGGAATTATCATCTTCATTGTCATTTCTAAAGCCCTTTTTGCTAATTTATCAGCTTTTTCATTTCCTTTAACCCCTTCGTGAGCTGGAACTCAGCAGAACCAGACATTAATGCCACCTCTATATAATCTAAATAAACTATGCATAATTTCTAATACTAACTCTTTCCTATTATTTCCTTCTCCCTGGATACTTTCTAACACTGCTTTAGAGTCTGTACATATCACCACCCTGTCTGGTCGAACCTCCTCTACCCACTGTAAGCTTAATATAACTGCCATCATTTCTGCTGCGAATACAGATAGGTGATCTGAAAGTCTTTTGGAGATGTGAATTTCAAACTCTGGAATGTTTATTCCTATTCCCACATGTCCTTTAAGATTTTTAGAACCATCTGAATTTATTTTGAGGTAGTTATAATATGATTTTCTTAAATATACATCAGTCTTTACCCCTATTTCACTTAAATTCCAGTACCAGCAAAATCTCTATACTTTAATTAAATAAATCAATTCAAGCTAATATGTAAGAGGCTATACTGAGCCTGATCTCTTTATATCAGAGATTTTCTTACCTTTTAGAAAAATGTCACTTGGGTAAAACTCCCCCTGCAACCCTGATTTGCATTTGTATAGCTCACAGCATTTTCATTTACATATTAAAGGAACAGTACACCCAAAACATGATTAGCCTTCATTTTCTACTCACCCCCATGCTGAACAACACTCTGGAGTACTTTTTAGATATCTCAAATGCATCTGGAGATCTGGGAGGCTTCTTACTGTCTGCTGACGTTCAAATAATGGAGGTCTATGGTGCCCGAGGCAGAAAGGTCCATAAAAGTCCACAAAAAACGTGTCAATATTCCGCCATACTGCTCGTCCAATGTATTCCAAGTGTCCTAAGTGGGTAGCGTCCATAATTTACTCGAAACAAAGTCATTTAGAATGTTTTTAGAGCATAAACAGTAGTGTATAGGATTTCCTAAAAGCAAGTTCACGAGGCTACGTAAACTGCGGCAGACCAAGCCAGATGAAAGTGCGCATTCAGCGTCTGCTCTTGATAATGCAAGCGTAGAAGAAGAAATGTGCTGTTTACCTGTGCAAAGAAAGAAACAATGAAAGAAAAATGTCTGAGGACTTCAGTGTTGAGGAAGAGCATGAGTTCTTTGCCGAGCTGAATGCGCACTTTCATCTGGTTTGGTCTGCCGCGGTTTCCATAGACTCGTGAACTCGCAGGGGCGCGCTTTTAGGAAATCCTATACACTACTGTTTATGCTCTAAAAACATTCTAAATGACTTCGTTTTGAGTAAATTATGGACCCTACCCACTCAGGACACTTTGGGTGTACTATTCCTTTAAAGCCTCCCCTAGAATCCCATGGGGGGGAGGCATGGGGGGAACACTGCCTAAGAAAGTCCACGTCAATTTCTGACAATTTACGGGAGTTTTCGGCAAAGCCTGCAAATTGCCGTAAACTGCCGCTAACCTGAAGTTCCACGACAATCTACAGTGCCGCATATTGACGAAAATCCCACTTTTCATGCAGTGTGTGTTTCCATTAAAAAATTTGCGCAAAACTGTTGATATTCTACTAATTTCGTCCTTTTTTTTTGGAATTGTGGTATTTCCTTTAAATTGCAAATGCAAAAATGTAAATATGTTTGTTCATGTAATAACTCTAAAACAACAAACAACATGACAGGGGTGGATGTAAACACATGAGAGATCCGTATTACAGCTAAGCCTTTGGTTGGCGCAATCGTCCGCAAACTATTTCTGGCCCTTTTCTTCTTTGTCGGTCTAAAAAGACGGTAAGGTTCAGTGGCAGATCACATGACCCGTGTGATGCGAAAAAAAGTGTTTCCATTGCATTTCATTTTTTAACGAAATATAAAGATTTTAATAGGACCAAACCACCACCCCGAAAGGTCCAATGTTTCATTTAGCTAATTAATTTTCTTAATTGCAATTTGCTCAGTTTAATGGTGAATGGAAACGCAGCTTGTGTGAGCACAATTATTACGTTTTTTTATGTTTTGTTTTGTTTTTTGACCATATCACACTTTTTAGTTATATTTTCCAACTCCAGGTTGTATAAACTAGAGTAAGTCAAATCAGCTGGTGTGTATTTGTGTAAAGGGGGGGGGCTAAGGAGATCAAAGTGTGTGTAATTATCAGCCAGCTTCTTTGCCTCAAGCAAAATGGGCAGAAAAAAGGTTTAAGTGAGTCCAAAATTGTACTTTCAGAGAGGGCTGTAGCATTGTTGAAATTGCCGAAATATTGTGACGTTATTACAGGACCAAACGTCTCAATGCAGAGTGTCAACATGGTGGCAAAAACTGAGTCAAGGAAAAATAAGAAGCAAATACATGGTCAAAGATTTGAGAAGAATCAAACATGAAGCAACAATAAACCAATTATCCTCCAGCGCTTTATATTCCAGAACTCTAACCTACAGAACCCAGAGGTACGAGGAGTTCAGCGCTCAGAGACATGGCCAAGGTGAGGAAGGCTGAAACCTAACAAACCACTGAACAAGACACATGCATTTGAAAGTCAAGACTGGGGCAATAAATATCTGATAACAATAAAAAAAAAAAGATTTATGAACTGATGAGATGAGAATGACTCTTTATGTACCAGATCGATTGACCTGTCGCTCAATGGGTGATAGGCTCGGAGTGGCACTTTGCATCAGAGACTAGCAAGGTGGAGGTGGGGTAGTGGTTTGGGCTGTTATTAAAAATTTGCTAATTGGACCTTTTCAGGTTGGAATCAAACTCAATTTACCAAGCCTACTGCCATTGGTTAGTGGACACCGCCTTTAAGCAGCAGAAAATTTCTCCATATTTCAAGAAGACCAGGATATTTGTGCAGCACAAAAACTCCACTACATGCATGAAAGTTCTCCACTGCGTGGCTATCCAGCAAAGCCCTTAAAGACAGAAGAATAATGACATTATCCACAATGTCTGGAAGGCTGTTGCTGCTACACTGAAAGCTGATTGTCAGATTCTTGATTTGTTGAGTCTTTACATGGAAGGCTGTTTACTGTGGTTTCATTAGCAACGAATTTTTAATGTCAGAAATGTTTGGGTGTAAATTTTCACTTTATGATTGTCACTTAAATGGATCACATTTAATTTCATTTTATAATAATTCTGTACAATAATAGTCCCCAGTAATTGTGGATACATCGACATTCTCGAAAGAAAACAAAGACCAAAAAAAACTTTCATTTCTCAAATATTCAAGAGATTTAACAACATTTTGGGTAGACCAAAAATGTTAATCTTTTCCTATTTATTTTGCATCAATGTGGAATTAATGGAAGAAAGACGAAACCCGAAAGAAGTAATGTTAAAGTTCACAAACGGGACGACAGGCAGAGACTGTCCCCAAACCCAGCATCCCTATAATGACACATGGTCTTGGCTGCATAATGCTGTGGGAATGCTTTCCTTCAGAGTGAAATAAAAGGCATTTCTAGAAGACATGGAGCCCAATATTCAGAGAAGCTCTTCATCAAATCTGACTGAGATGGATCTCTGAAGAATGAACGAAACTACATAAAAATTTGTGGTTTAATCAAGACAAAATGCAAAAAACGCTCCAACTTTGTAAGGCATTGAGTGTTAAAAGATTAAAAGCCAGTTAATAAAAAAATCCTGTAAAATAATTAGAACACATCAGAAGTAAAATGGACAGATTTGGTAGAAAAGCTAAACTCGGTCCCCCCCAAGCCAGAACAGTGTGTCTCAGTTGCATGAACCCTATATACTGATGTTGGTTTTTTAACACCTCAGTGTGATATTTCCAATGAGATGTATCATCAGAAACGTGTGTCGCTTTTCAATTAGTAATTTAACCTTTCAGCTGCAGAGTTATCTTTTTAACCACAAACACGTTTTGCCACAATCTGAGCCCACTTTGACATGTTAGAGTCATCCTCATCTAAAAGCTGATGAACCAAGCACCACTTTGATCAAAGTTCCCTTTGAAGAAAGAACTGCAGGTTTATAGTCAAACTGTAGAATCAGATGAGCCAAGCCACTAAATCTACACCCGTTATTTCCCTCCATAGAAATCTAATAATGTTTGTTTTGTTAGTAACTATAACTAATAAATCTATGTTTAGTAGGCTAATCGTTCATCCATCCATTATCGTAACCGCTTAGTTCTTAATGGGGTCACGGGGGGACTGAAGCCTATCCCAGTAGTCAATGGGCGAGAGGCTGACGGACCCTGGACGGCCCGCCAGTCCATCGCTGGGGCCACGCAAAGACAAACAACCACCTGCACTCGATCTTAAGCTCAATTTGGAATGTCCAATCAACCTAACATGCAAGTTTTTGGACTGTGGGAGGATCTCAGAGAACCCGGAGAAACCCCATGCAGACTCAGGCAGAACATGCAAAACCCCACACAGAAAGGTCCTGGTTCTCCCGGGGACCAAACCCAGAATCCCTTTGCTCTGAAGCGATGGTGCTAACCACCACAAATAAAATGTATCAACAACAGCTTCTGTTCATTTTAACACTGCTGCACTTTAAGAAATGGAAATGTCTTGAGAGCTGTACTGAACGACATTTTGTTTTGTATACGCTCTGTGTATAGAAAATGAAAAAGTTTGTCTAAGTGTAAGTTTTTAGTTTTCAGAGTACTCCATTATACCTCATACAGTACAAAAACATGACATGGATAGATATTAACTTAAACATGTTGAACTTCAGAGACGTTAGGAAGGCACAGAGCCTTTTGCCGGGCATTCAGGCAATCACGGATTATAAGCTAGCGCAAAAGAGCTGCAAGAGCAACATCTCTGTGCTTGAGGAACTGCATCGCTTCTAAGCACGCTTTGATGCACAGAACAAAATATGCCCACAGAAGACAAGACCACACCTCACCATGACCAGTGCTTGTGCCTCGCTGCACCCAGAACCATACACACCCCCCAGGCCAGGGGGCCAGACAACATTCCTGGGCGTGTGCTTAAGGACTGCTCAGAGGAGCTTAAGGACATCATCAGACATCTTCACCACGTCACTGGCGCAAGCCACTGTACAATCCTTTGTCAAAGCTGGCACCATCATACCTGTGCAAAAGAAATCTGTGCCATCCTGCCTTGACGACTATCGCCCTGTGACACTGACAGTCATTGTCATGAAGCTCTTTGAACGGCTAGTCATGTCACACATCACATCCATTCTGCCCCTCACCCACGATCCCTACCAATTTGCAGACAGAGCCAAAAGGTCTACAGAGGATGCAATTTGCTCCGCTCTCCACCCAGCCCTCACCCACCGGGACAAATGAGTCTCATATGTCAGGATGCTGTTTATTGTGTACTGGACCTCCTGGGTCAAAGGACCCAAGCAGTATGTGTCGGCAACAACACCTCCAAGCAGTAACAGACTGAGCACAGGGGCCCTCCAAGGCTGTGTTATCAGTCCACTGCTCTTCAACCTGCACACTCATGACTGCAGCCTAGAGCAATAACCACATAGTGAAGTTTGCTGACGAATCAACTCGTCTCCCTTGGTGATGAGACCCTACACAGGAAGGAGGTCAACCTCTTGACAATATGGTGCCGAGACAACCTTTTGCTAAACATCAGTTAAACCAAGGAAATCGTCTACTTCAGGAGAGGCCACACCCAACACCTTCCACTAACCATCAGATAGAGCTGCTGTGGAGAGAGTGCCAAATTCCTGGGGGTGTACATCAGCGATGACCTCTCCTCGATCATCAACACCACAGCACTGACAAAGAAAGGCGCCTCTTCTTCGTGCGGAAACTCAAGCCTGCAGGTGCCACCACCCATCACAACAACATTCTATAGGGGCACCATCATCCTCACCAGCTGTGTTACAGTGTTGGACGGGAGCGACACTAACTACAACAGGAAAGCCTTTCAGCGCAGCGTGAATACAGCTGGAAGGATCCACACTCCCTTCCCTGAAGGAACTTTAAACTTCTCGCCTTATTCCAAAGGTAGTTACAAATGTGAGTGATTATAAGCCAGCCCACCTCACAATCTGTTTGACCTCCTGCCCTCCAGGAAGAACTAGAGGTAACCAGACTCACCAACAGCTTCATACACCAGGCTGTCAGAATGTTACTCACTCACCTCCCACACCCCTACTAGGCCTACATAAGAGACCTTTATACATAACACCCTGGACTTTACTTCTTAACCCACACAAAGGACTGCATGCCACTACTATTTAACACGCTGCTACTACTTATTACTTGAACACACTTGCACTACTATGCTACTTGCACACTAGATACAAAAGGAATACCTTACTGGCAGTATGTGCCTATCTTTATATTGGGTATGCTATATTTTTACAATGCTAGTTTAACTATGTGTAAATGTTTGATTTCTCTTTTTTTGTCTTTACCACCAAAATGTCAGAAATGTCTTGTGAACGCCATAAAGAAATGGAGAGAAACACAATTTTCAATTGCTTTGTATGTCGATAGGGATTAAATCCCATCTGACAGACTTAAGTTTGTTTTCATGAGTAATGGGTAAAGGAGTACCACAGGGTGTACCACTTGCATACATTTTCTTTACAACACGCAAAAAGATAGAACACTAACAAAACAAAAATGCGATGTTTGGTTTGTTGAATCTAACAACAATCTAACGTAGGGTGACTGTTCAACAGGACTCAATGGACAGAATTCGTTTCTGACATCAGAAAAGTTTTTCTCTATTCTCACTTATTGCCCACCGTACCCATTTCTGTTCATTTAACCATTGTGACACCTGGTTTACTTTGTTTTTTTTTTTATTGTAAATATCTATATTGATCAGCAGTAAGAGGATCAGTTTGGTAGAACTTGACTAGGCTGTAAAGATAAAAGATGCAATTGGAGCTAGGCTGTTTTAAATTAGGTTAATCTAGTAAATTAAGCTACTGTTTGTTTACGTGGAGTTAGTTTTGGAGTACCCCTGGGTTCACTGCTTGGACCTTTTATCTTATAATGCACACTGAAGTAAAATCTTATGAGAACAGAAATATTTGCGGTTTCCTGGCTTTTCTTTCAGATCAAACATTATGGCATACAGCAAATGAAAGCTGCATTAAGCCTGGCCTTTTCTTAAACCCTTTCAGTGTAAGGATGAAGATAAAAGTGCAGCAAAAAGCTGGTTTAAATCACATTCATTGAAAGAATTTCAGCTTTTCATTCACTTTAGTAGGTTTTCAAAGTCTCTCTTAAAGGCCGGTTTCCTGCATCTTTTCAATAAGTCAGCACCACAGATGGCTGAAACAACCATAAACCATCTGATGCAGGCATTTTGAAACCGGGCGAAATCTAAAGCACAAATTGGACATCGTTCGTTAACATGGATAAGAAATTAGTTAAGATCTGAGGCAGGCTGTGCCTCAAATAACCCTTAAGCTACGGAGCACCAGAAGGACATTTTTTTAACAATATATTTTTCCAATCAAATATCAGTTAATGTCTTTAAATGCATTTTAAAGTTGAGCAGCTTGTTTTAAAACATGTCAAGTTCTCTTCATTTGTAAAGAAAACAGTAGCAATTAAGCTTATAAAAGTCCCAGCGGTTAATTGGACAGAGGCAAGAAAAATAGTTTGCTCAAAGAAAATTTTTGTGTCTTTTTCAGCACTTTGGTGTGACACTTTTTTTTTCTTCTCTGAGGTGATTGCAACTTAAAGTAGTAAGAGACGCAGGCAAAGGCAGCAGATTTCCACGCTGGCACATTTGTAGGCAGGAGGCCCCTATAGCCGTTTCTGCACCTCACACTCTGCAGCAAAGTTTCACACACAAACACACTGCAGGAACACTGCAGTCTCTATCTGTATGTCACATAACCCCCGCCTACGCTCACAACACCCACACACATCCTTGCCCAAAACGCCCACACCAGTGTAATGTGCGCAGAGAGACACACACACACACACTCACACACATCACCCCTATACACACTCCCTGCCCACGCAGGCACACACGTGTTCAGTCAGACATAAGCCGCTCATACCATCCCACACTTTCTCAACAGACACAAAGTAAGACTGTGGGCAAACACACCGGCTCCAGCCCTGCACATCACACACACACACACACACACACACACACACACACACACACACACACACAGAGCTTGGCCTCACAATGCTTCAGAAACTCTGAGAATATGCTCTGATTATTGGAGAGGGAACCTGCTCCTCTGCTTCAACATTTCTGATTTCACTATCTTTATTTATTTTTTTCTTTCCTTCCCAGTGAGGTCACAACCACGGCTGTTCAAAAACTCGTCTGCCACCCTAAAACAGCAACACAACACAGGGTGGAGACCACAATAGGAGGCAACACACTCCAGACGGGAGGCGTTTGTTTTCTTTCCTTTCTTTTTTTTTAATTATTCCACTGCTTTTTCCATCACGCTCGTATTCATTTCAAATGAAAGGGGACACTGCATGACAGGCGCAACACCGCCGGGAGACTGAATCACATCCCTCCGTTGCTCCTCTCCTGTTTTCTTTTTTCTTTTTAAAATCTGTCCTCCAACAAAAAAAAAATATAAAAGAGGAACTTGGATGAAAGGAGCTGCTTTTTCAGAGCGCAAAGTGTTGAGGATGTGGGTTGGTGGAGAGGGGAGGAGACCGAGGGGAGCAGAGCGGCGTGGGCGCTCTGACAGGGTGAGGGGCTGACAGGCCCAGGCGTGGGCGTGTCATTGAAATGTGTTTCTACTCCGGGGGGGAGAATAAGACGGCGGAGGAAGGGAAAGGGAAGAAAAAGTTGCAGAGAAGAGGAAAAAGAGGGAAGGGGGGTAAAAAGAGGCTGCAGGAATTAAACGAACAGGCATCTTGTGAAAAGTGAAATAGGAAGAGGCTCCCTGCCAAATGAGATACATCCACTGTTTGGAGGGTTGGGGAGGGGAGGACCAAAAGGAAAAAAAAAAAAAGAAAAGTGACGCCCACTCTCAGGGAAAGATTGACAGGACGACATGAAAGCAGATTGCTGCTGTCATGTGGAAACTGCAGCTCCTGCTCTCAGATTTTTAATGGTTTTAGACTAAAACTGGAGGATGGGAACCGATTTAAAGCCGATCAGATGAGCTGACAGGAGCTAATTTCTGAGAGATAACTCCTCAGTTTAAAAAAAAAAGAAGGGAAAAGCGTCCCAGACATTTACAGCAGACGTGCAGCTCTATCTGACCAATAACGTTTCCATGTTTCTGAGCTTTAGTTTGATGGATTACAAGCGAGGCAGATGTTCAGACCAACCAGCGTCAGACGCAGCTTTCTAGGTCCAGTGTCAGTAAAAGCTGCAGCAACAGGCCTTTGTTAAACACTGAAGGTAAAGGCACTGCATGGGCCAAATTCCCTGCTAATCAAGGGCTCCCATTAAACTGGTGAAGGCCCCTGATCTGATACCATTACTGCAGCTGATTGGTTCACTTCAATGTTTAGAGTTAAAAGTGATTAAAAATGTTTGTGCTGCTCTTTTTGCATATACCATATAGAGAGTTTACATCTGCAACCTGCAGCTTCAGTGCCATACGTGACCTTTTGGCTCTTATATATACATGATGCATCATTTTATTTTTGTCTTTTATTGTCTTTGTTTTTTAAATATTTTTGGTCATAGTTTCTATCAAAACCCTGCATAGCTTTTGACCCCAGTTTTAGCTTAATCAGATGTAAAGTAAATGATCTTTCATGCTGTCAACCATCACTTGCCGCGCATTGATGCTCCCAGGGGGGGGGGGGGTCTTTTTTCAAAAACTCCCTCATCCAACTGGAGAGGGTTGAAGTATCACTGAATGAGTTCTGTGACCCTGAGCACCAGTTTGCAGCTGTTGGACATATTTTTTGGTTCTCTGATGTAAGATTTAAGCTGAAGGGGCGAGTTTTTCCTTGCTTTTACAGAAACTTAATGTTTTCTCAATCTGCTGGTCTAAAGTAGTTAGCAGAAAATGCAGAATCTAATTGTAATCTAATTCAGGGACTATAGATGGAAGGGCCAAGCTAACCAGACTCCGCCAGATGGATTTGCTCCGCATATCCATCTGGAAACCTTCCGTTGAAGTAATTTTGGGAAGGGGCGAAAATACTGGTTAGCTGATTGGCCTATGTTGGTGATAGACGGGCCAAATAAACCAATCAGATCAACGAAGCATATGACGTACTAACAGAGCGACGACGAAAACACAACCACAAGCCAGGCTACTCTTGCTGCTGCAGGTAAAGGCTCGTTAGCTCAGCAAATAAGCAACATGTCGGCAAAGGATATTTGCCGTTTATGTAAAGATAATTTGCGAATAAAAGGCACAATTTCAGGTGCCCGGTCCATATTCCAAAAGAAGGATGCATGAGAAAAAGCATTAGCGAGCGGCTAACAGATAGTTTCATCGGCTGAAGCCGCCATGTTCTTTAGACTGAACTGTCGCGCTTCTCGTTGCGTCGCACCTCAACCCGCCTCAAAGCGAACGCTGATTGGAGGTTCGTTTGGTGAACGGCTCCAAATTTTCTTTAACAGAGAGTCTCCAGACTGATCTGCGAGTGAAACCTTGAAAGCTCGTGAGATCAGGATGGTCTCATGAGGCTAGGGCCAAGCACCCCTTGTGGCTAAAATTGACAGTGTTTTGTTATAATAAAAAAATACCAATTCTTTGCGTTATACTTGAAATGACAAAATTCCAAAAAACAAAACAAAAACAAAACTCCTCCATTTTGAATGTTTGGTGGAAACCCCACAGAGTCATACCAAAGGCCCCCATACCACAGTGTGGAAACCATACTGTGTAGGGTAAATAAGCCCCCGCCCCTTCCCCAGACCCTCTGGTGCACCTATACAAAATTTTAGGCACCCGCAGACAGGAGGCCTCTGATTGGTCATATCTACTGTGCATCCGCTCTACTCTATGCGTATTTCAAGTTTTGTCCCTTACCGGCTTGTTTTGTTTGCATGACCGCCATTGTGGAAAACGGCTTGTGAAGATGGACCAGCTAGAAGAGTGATGTACGCGAGAACGCTGGGACCCTTTTTCCACCTGGATCCTCGCTCTTTTTAGCCTTCATGTCCATCCGTTGTTGCACAAACTCGCCCCCACTTCCTCACCCCCTCGGCCGTATCTAGACGGCTAGTTCCTAATTGTCCCTCTTGCGTTGTGGCATGGAATAACATACCGCAGACCATGCTTCAATATTGGGCATAAATCCAAAATATCTGGATAACCAGCCCTTATCTCTGGCAGTCTATTGCTAAATTTACACTACCGGTCGGAAACTGATCTGTGCAGAGTTCGTACTGACCTTGATTCCTTACGTCCAATGACACATCACGCTAGCGTGGGTGCTTGCCTCCTATCGGTGGTCCCCGATTCTGCAGCTCATACAGGTGCCGCCCATTAAATTTTGCCTGGATAGCGTCCTACAGCTAAATTTCAATGACAGCCTCGATCTCTGCATCATCCCAGGTCACACCAGGCTCTGTTGATGCCATTCATTGTTAATAGGCTGAGAAGAAGCCAGACAAGGCGGAAAACCTGCAAAAGTAGTCGCAGATGTGGTCTGAACATGTGCTCGTTGTTATAAAAGAACCGAGCCACAGATGAACCGTGCCGAGTCCAACTGTTGAACTAGTGCTAGATTTAGAGCGGTATCGTTGTGTCTGGCACGGTCCATTCCATTATGCCTCAATAGTTATCTTGGTACGTCCTTGGACCATTATCTGCTCGGTTTCAAAAGGGTAGTGTGAATGGGGCTAATGGGTGAGAGGCGGCGTACACCCTGGACAGGTCGCCAGCCTGTCGCAGGGCAACACAGAGACACACAAAGATGCACAACAAGGGACACATTCACAGCTAAAGACAATTTAGAGAAACCAATTAACCCAACGGTCAAGCTTTTGGACAGTGGAGGAACCCGTAGTACCCGGAGAGAACTCACGCATGCACAGGGAGGACATGCAAACTGCAAGCAGAAAGATTCCGGGCCGGGAATCAGAGCTGCCCACAGTGACACAGTGCTGCGCACAGTGTGAAAATTTGGATGCAATATTTTGTGAGCCTGTTTTGTAGAAACTAGTACCACGGGAACCAGCAGTTTGATGTACAGCCAGAGTAAAGATGTGATTTTACATCACATCATCAGCAGTTTCTCTCCTGTGTTGTTTTGTTAGAAAAAACTCTATAGAAGCATTTCTCTTCAGAAATATTAATCTTAGAATGTCTAAACAGTCTGATCGTTTAAATTAAAGTAATTTATTTAAATGAATTTTTCCCAATTATATTTAAACAAAAAATTATCTTCACTGATTTAGTTTTAATTATTGATGGGAATTGTGCTTTCTTTAAAATGATCTGCTTTTGATTTATTTTATTTTTTTTGGAGTGTATGGTTTTTGTGTTTGGCATCTGACTCAATTGTTTTTAACCTTTGCTACCCCTTTGCACCTGCTATTTATTTTGCGCAATAATACTAGTTATTTTAAATGTCCTTCCAGTTTGCATTAATAATCGTTTCATATATTCATATAAAGGAAAATCCTGTTTTATTGACTCCAAACCAAATATTGGTGTCAATTAAAAAGCTGAGGGCTTAGTGAGATTATGATCTGAGCTTTTTCTTTCCCAATTATCGTCAGACAGACAGAGCCAGGCTTCCTCCATGTGCCGGGCAGAAATCAGAGCGGTATTGATCTTCTCATCCAACTCTGAGTCATAAAGAGACCAAATGCTTCAGCCAAAATGTCAGGCTCATTTTAAAGGAATGAAGTGAACATTCAAGGACTAAATAAACTTTCAGGGCGCTGAACGCAGATTTGGAAAGTCGAATCCTCTTTATTTTCATCTACTGAAAATGTCACTAGGGAAAAAAAAAAGAGGCTGGCTGAGTAAAATTAGGGTAAACTTGGACTTGTGGGAACAGGCAGCCTGGGTGTCAACCTGCCTCCCCATGTGGGCGGACATCCCATTTCCTGTCAGCGTTTTTATCTGCTTTATTTGCGTCTTGTTGTCGAATATAGAGTTAGGTGAAAGGAGGGAAAAGGAGGGGAGAGATTAAAAAAAAAGAGATGAAGCTGATTTTCTCTAGCTGCTCTGGAGCTTGATCCTCCAGAACGGCTTTGTAAGGTCATATTTGCATAAAAGGCGCACACACTGAGTAACCAGACGTGGATTCAGAAGTCGTAGGTGGGCGGACTGGAATCCTACGTGCCTACCTGTTCCATGTGTGTTTGGAAAACACATCAGCGTGTCAAGCTAGAAGTTCAGCTCAGGCTTCTTACCTTACCTTCACTCTCATTGCACCGCTCTAATCAGCTCACTGCTTTGTGTCTTTTGGGAATAACTGTTCAACAAAAACAGTGTAATCTATATAATAATAGCTGTTACCAAAGTGAAACATAAGAAATCCTGTAGTGGAGAAAACCAAACCGCTCACATGCTGTAGATTGTTTCCTTTTAGTCTTAACTGCAGAAAAGGTCCACAGGAATCTAAAAAATGTTTTGAATGCCATCACCACCACTAAGACTTTTGCTCTTTCGATTCTCAGTCCTCTAATTCATGATGGTGACAAATAATTTGATTAAAATCAACCTCTTTCCGAGTTCCTCTTTAGTTCTGAGGTCCTGGTGGGCAGCAGCCAGGCTTCAGTTATCACGCTAATCACAGCTCTGCAAGCCCCCGCCCCCTGCAGGTGGTCGACATCCTGTGACCTCTGAGGCTCATTAACCTGGACACAGATGGTGTCGCCCTGAGACGTCTCTGGAAGGTGTTTCAGTGCTCTGTTGCATGTGGGTGAAAGGTGAAACCTCAGTCCTCCTCTTCAGTTAAGGGATGGTTTCTAATGTCTGACTAAAGGGCTTCCTTTGCTCCTTTCTGTGCCCATCTGTCTTCTCTTGTCAAATTATATCCCTTGTCCCATGGTGCTTTGAACACCATGCAACTTCCTGGTGTTCTGCTGTTCCGTCCTCCAGATAGACGAGTCTTTGTCTGAGGGTGTTTGAGTTTAAAGGTCATGGGAATGTTGAGACTGGAGACAGTCCGTCCAACTATGAGGATCTCAGAGAGTAATATGCAGCCTCATTGATAAAACACTGCATAGGGTTTGTAAGGGTTTATAATTCATGCAAATTGGAATGTACCTTTATTGATCACCTCATGTTCTGCCCTCTACCCACATATAACCCTGAACTTTCAATGCAAAGGACTTCATCAATGTTGATGTTGTCAAATATGCCAGCTGACCAATGTCGTTTCTTGGTTAAAGGAGCACAGATCTAACCCAGTTTGATAATGTGGAGCACTTAGAATAAAGGTCTGATTTCATTGAATTCATTTGTGAAAAGAAGGGATGTTTAGCAGAACCCTCAGAGCTGATTGGGTAAACAACACCTAGTGCCCGCCTTTCAAAATTAGATTTTGGCCAATCGAGGTAAAAAATAAAATGGCAGCAGATGCCATGAGAAACTACAACAATTGATGCATTTCAACTGCGTCTGTTCCTCTTTTAAAGATGGGCTTGTAAATTCTGAGTTCATCCTCCCGCTCAGCAATATTTATCAAGGTTAAGCTTTGGGCTCAGGAATAGTCGCCAGTGCCCACTTGCGAATGCGTTGATGGCGGTAGCTAGGTGAGCGAGAGCGTGCAGCGAGTCCCACCTACGTGCTGCCCAGAGAACACGACCTGAATGGCTCTCAGTGGAGTACTTAGTGGCAACTAGAGTCAGTAACGTAGTGTATTTTCTTTTTTTTGTGTGTGCTCTACAGGGTCACGTCTGCATGTTCTCCCTGAGCATGAGTGGGTTCTCTCCGGGTACTCCGGCTTCCTCCCACAGTCCAAAAACATGACTGTTAGGTTAATTGGCTTCTCTAAATTCTCCTTAGGTGTGAGTGTGTGTTTGAATGGTTGGTTGTGTCTGTTGCCCTGCGATGGACTGGCGACCTGTCCAGGGTGGACCCCGCCACTCGCTCATAGACAACTCTAAGCACTGGAAAAACAATCTAGAAATAAGTAAAAATGTCTTAAAGTAAATCTATTTACCTTTAATTTGAGTAGGTAAATAGGATAGTTTGCCAATGGAGCAAGTATTTTTACTCTTAAAATACGATAATTAGGTAATCTGCGCTTGAAATAAGACAATGCACCTGTATTTTCTTATTTTAAATGTGAGTTGTCTTGTTCAATTGGCAAAATGTCTCGTTTACCTCCCCAATCCAAGAATAAATGCACTTATTTCAAGAAAAACTGACTTATCTAGATTTCAATTTTTTCCAGTAACCCTTACCCATCATGTGTCACTCCCAGTGTAGTCTCATCCGCAGCTGTGGAAGGCACCATGACATGACCCGTCCATTTTGTAATTGAATAAATTTTTTCATAAACCAACAATTTAAAGGCTAAACAATCCACTGGCCCTACCCACTATGTGGTTTGGGATGGCCCTTAATATGGAGGACCCTCTGCAGGGACGTTCAAACGGAGGGTTAGTGCTCAGGGCCGGTTTGGGATTGGACCTTCTCTGAAGCCACTCAGAGCCAAATGTGATGGTTGAAACTGGCCTCGTCTATGGTTCTCAAGCAGAAATGAACTTTCTCTGGTTCAGAAATAATTCTACCTTAAGTCAACAAGCCGAGTATCTTCAGAAACTTGTTCCAGATTGTCACAGTAAGAAAGAATGTAAAATAAAAGAAGAAGCTCTTGGATAGATGTGTTCATCTAGTTTTGAGCCTCATCTGAGCAGTGTGACCCCGGGGTAGCTTTAAATGGATCCCGTCCTTTTTGGAGCCCAGTTCAGACCCAGATCTGGGTGTACAAGTTTTAGATCGGTGCTAGTGAACAAAGAGGCTAAGTTTTCCCTCCATGACCTGATTTTTGAGAATTTGAAGACAGCAGTTGGATTGCATGATCAAAACTTTCTTCTTCCTGATTGCTCTTTTTAATTTTCCTAAACCAGTCTAAAAGGGTTTGGTTGTGGGACTTTATGGGTAATTCTGGTGTAGATAATTATCATCCTTTATTTTTTTCACAGCAAACAGATTTGGCGGTTGATGGTTCAAACGTGCCACAGAATATTTTCAGGCTCTGGTTGATTCTGCTTTGATATTTGTTTTAGTTTTCTTCTGAAATTAATTAGAGGATGTAAAACGTACGCCGTCCCACCCCAACCGCCCCCATACAGAGAAACACACCTCGGCACCAAAGCACACACACACACAAACACACACTTCCCAAATACTGTTTTTCTTCTCTCCTGGGCTTTTTGAAAACACATAAAAGCAGCTGAAGAGCGTGTGTGTAACTTGCAGTTGTATGTAATGGGATGTTTTCTGCTGCGTTCAGGGCGTAATGGTGCTGGAGGTAGGCGGGTGGGCTGGTGGCGAGGAGGGAGGTTGACAAAAGCTGTTCTGGGTTGGTCCCCAAGGGTTCACGCCGGTGGCGGCTGGCCTAATTCCCCAAAATAACTGGCTGATGGGGAATGAAGCGGAGGGAAAGTGACGGGGTATGGATTCCACTCAAGCTGCTGAAGGTTGACATTTTTATCTGAAGCTTCATCTTCTGCTGCAGAAAGTTTCCCACTCCAATGAAGTTTTCCCTGCAGGTTTGAAAGGTTAACTCTTCCAGGAATATCTTCTCATTAGGGGGACTGGATGAAAGCAATGACCTTTGACCTGCTTTCTAAATTTAAAGGTGATTCAGGAAGTGACATGTTGTGTATCTCACATTAGCTGAACAGGGATGGGAAGTCGGAACAGAAAGTGGTGGTGAGCTATCATCAGTGGTAGAAAGTATTAAGCCGGGCATACACTGTGCGATTTTTTTCAATCGTTCCACGCAGCTACAGCTCAAACTGTACGACAAAACCGCAGGGTTCCGTCTCTGTACATCTAAAAACCACGCCGGACTCAGCTCCGCAGTGATATGGTGCGACTCAGACTCGTCTATCAGGAAGCCAAATGAGCAGAAGATTAATATCAAGCTCACTAGAGAGAAACAAGCTTTCATCAGAGAGGACGAAGGTCCTTGTTTGCACATGCCCACTGAGTGATTTACCCACGATCACCTTACGATGGCCGACTGAAAAGAAAACATGTTTGATTTTCTCCCGACCTTACGATTCCAGATCAGGAGGTGGTCGTGTGAGGCTGATCGCCCCTCGTTACCTCCTGTACACTAAACAACATGCGAGGCACGATCAGGCTAAAAGTTGGGCCGTTCAAAAAATTCTTGCACAACTGGAAAGTCGGCCCAAAAAGGGCAAAAAGATCGCACACTGTATGGAGACATGCAGATTATCTGCTGGATTCTTCTTTTTTTCCTAGTTTGAATATATTTCGCATGAAGTGACTGACTTATCAGCTTCTTTTGCAAAGATTTTGGTCCAAAGACTGTAACTTCTGTTACAGCAGCAGAAAGTTAAGAGTCATCCAGGTTTTAATATCTTCAAAACATGCCTGTAATCTATGTACTGGATTAGCCTCATCTGGATTTATAGCTGGGTATCATCAGCATAACAGTGGAAATTAATCCCATGCTGTCTAATAATTCTACCGATTGGGAGCATATATAAAGTAAAGAGAATTGGTCCAAGCACTGATCCCTGTGGTACTCCACAGGTAACCTTTGAGCGTGAGGAAGATTTGAGCATTAACGTGAACAAACTGAAACGATCCAGTCTAGCGCTGTTCCATTAATTCCAACAAAATATTCAAATCTTTCTAAAAGAATATTATGGTCAACTGTATCAAATGCAGCACTGAGATCCAACAGGACGAGCACAGATACAAGTCCATTATCTGAGGCCATGAGAATATCATTAGTGACTTTCACCAGAGATGTTTCAGTGCTATGATGAGCTCTAAAGCCAGACTGAAACTCTTCAAAAAGTTCATTATGGTGTAAGTGATCGCAAACTTTTTTGGCAACTACTTTCTCAAGAATTTTAGATAAGAAAGGAAGATTGGATATAGGTCTATAATTGACCAAGTCATCTGGGTCAAGAGACGGTTTCTTAAGCAAAGGTTTAATTACAGCAACCTTAAAAGCTTTAGGTACATATCCCTGTAACAGAGATAGATTAATCACATCTAAAATGTAGGGGGAGATCAAAGGGAATACCTCCTTAAATAACCTGGTTGGAACTGGATCTAACATACAAGTTGAAGGCTTAGATGAAGACAATAATTTTTTCTGAAACTCCAACTGGATCAAAGCAGTCTAAACCCGGTTCAGATTCTATGTCTACCTCAGATTAGACTTGGAGACTTAGATTTAGACAGATTTATTTTGTCATTTTGTATACACCTGTGTAAACAAAAAGAAATTTCGTTTAGAACAACTCTGTGGACAATTTCATTATTTAAACTGCAGCCTTGATAAGGTAAGCAGCAGTGATAAAAAGAAAAAAACCACACCTTCCAGAGATAAACCAATCCTTGCTAGAGGAGTGCTAATTATCTTATTTTTAATAAGATAAAGAGTTCCGTAAAATCATCACTGCTAAGAGCAGATGGGATGGACGGTTCAACTGAGCTATGGCTCTGGGTCAGTTTGGCAGCTGTATTAAAAAGAAATCCAGGATTATTCTCATTCTCCAACTACATGTTGGATTAACCATCAGGGGTTACACAGAGGAAGACATGGCATTGGGTTTGGAATCACACAGGTTTAAATTATAGACTAAAATGGAAGTATGTGCATAAATTCAAGCTAAGTATTACATAAGAGGTGAATGTTTTTCCTCTGCAGCAGCATAACAATCTGTTTTGATCATTGACCGTTGGGACAAACAACATAAAGGTATTTTATTTCTGAAACCTTAAACTTTTAAAAGAATCTCTTAAATATTTAAACTTTTTCAAGATTTAACAAAATATAAAGGAATATTTTAGTCTGATTAAATGTTGGTGAGTGAG
The DNA here is from genome assembly GCA_030533445.1 of Cyprinodon diabolis. Classification (NCBI taxonomy): domain Eukaryota; kingdom Metazoa; phylum Chordata; class Actinopteri; order Cyprinodontiformes; family Cyprinodontidae; genus Cyprinodon; species Cyprinodon diabolis. The sequence continues at coordinate 20,450,079 of CM060085.1, forward strand.
GAAAAAAAATTTTTTTATGTTTTTTTTTCTCTCCATTTGATATCTTATCTGTATCAGTTTTCATAAAAAGGGAAAAGAAAAACCGGAAGTTTTGTTTTTCTTTATCAGTATTTTTCAGGATGCGTTTTCAACTGGGCATAAAAAAAACTCAACCTGTTCACCCTGTTCATGTACGACGGAGTATTAGGGCCACACATGAAGAGAAAAAATATTTTTGCCATGACGAGATTAAACTCGACATGTCGACTTTAAAGTCGACATGTCGACATTAAACTCAACATTTCGAGAATAAAGTTGAAATGTCATGTTGAGTTTAATCTCGACGTGTCGACTTTAAACTCGCCCTGTCGACTTTAAACTCGCCATTTCGAGAATAAAGTTGAAATGTCATGTTGAGTTTAATTTCGACGTGTCGACAATAAAGTTGAAATTAGTTCAAGAGAGCCAACCGCTGCACAGGATACATGCACAGAATCAGACATGCCTTGTGTAGATGATTTGGTCAAATTGTACTTTCTGTGATGATTATACAGTTATACAGTTGCAGCACGTCAAAGACTACCTTCACTCTTAAAACGCAGACTGCAGCTGTGGAGCGCGGTTGCTCTTTTCTCCAAACTTTGGAATGTTGAGATTAAAGTCGCCACGATATATCAACTTTATTCTCGAAATGGCGAGTTTAAAGTCGACACGTCGAGATTAAACTCAACAAGACATTTCAACTTTATTCTCGAAATGGCGAGTTTAAAGTCGACACGTCGAGATTAAACTAAACAAGACATTTCAACTTTATTCTCGAAATGGCGAGTTTAAAGTCGACACGTCGAGATTAAACTAAACAAGACATTTCAACTTTATTCTCGAAATGGCGAGTTTAAAGTCGACACGTCGAGATTAAACTCAACATGACATTTCAACTTTATTCTCGAAATGTTGAGTTTAATCTCGACGTGTCGACTTTAAAGTCGACACGTCGAGTTTAATCTCGTCATGGCAAAAATATTTTTTCTCTTCATGTGTGGCCCTAATACTCCGTCGTATTCATGAGACGAGGGGAGAAAACGTGTGAAAATGCAACAAAAGTGGTGGTGATGATGATGATGCAGAAACGACCTGAGGATGAGTAACGCCCTTTAGCTTCGGCTACACCTCCGTGCATCTCCAGCTTTACATCGCCTGGATGAGATCACAATGGCATCACCCGGAGCCTCTTTCTTAGTGGTCTCTATGCGTAGCACCGCATCAAACTGCAGCTTTCAGCATCAACCTGATTGTTTGTATTGGTAAAGAGCAGCTCTGTCATCAGAGCCTTTGGGGAAACTCTTGATCAGATCAGCAGAGCTCAGACGCTCACGCAGCACTCTCACAGCTTCCTGCTACCCACTTCCCTGTGTTGGAAACCATTTGCATGTCCTGTCACTTCACCGCTCGTTGTACGATTGTGAAATGTGAATTGAGCTTTTGCATACAGGCGTGTTTCACTGACGTACATGTGTGGGGCTCGATTCTGAAGGCTCATGTGACCTAAGGCTGCTGCTTCTGATCAAAATATAAATATATTTAGAAAAAAAAAAACAACAAACTGCTGGACTGTTTTGAGGAGCGTCACTAACTGGAGGAAAATTTCCTCTTTACACATTTTAAAAGGTGCTGACTGTTGGTGCCAGAAAGTGACCTCGGTGTGTTTTCCTCCAAATGCCAGCAAATCTTTTCTAGATGACTCTCTGCTCATCTCCTCTTACTGTGGAATGTCCCTCAAAAGTCCTCATGTGAAAATATTCTGGTCTTCAGCACAAACTTCATTCATGACACATAATAGATGCAGCAACGGTTAAATACTCCCTCTGTATACGCCTGAGATTTACCTTTAGAAGCTGGTTAAATTAATTCAGGTGTTTTTTAACCCCTCGGTCCTTCTGTCAGGTCTAGAAGCACAAGATCTATATCCAGCCATTCTGCAAAGATACTGCTACATGTCTGTACATGCCATATATGAATTTAACCGATTAGATGAGCCCTTGAATTTTTTTATTAATGTAAATTAATTTGAAAAAAAAGCTATTAAGTTAAAAAATTGGTTAAAAACTAAATGAAGAAGTTAAAAAACAAAGCTATAAAGTTAATAAACTAAATTAAAAAAGTAAAAGATTAAAGTCTAAGATTACATTGTAACAAAAAAGTGTTTCTTTCACTTATGAAAGAAGCGTTTTTCATGAATTTCTTACAAAAGCACTTTTGTTATTTTTCTTAATATTTTAGGGCAAGTG